>CAJNOI010001295.1:0-16593 GCA_905250115.1 Adineta steineri | reverse complement strand
TCTGCGGAGTAGATATATAAAACGTTTATGTAAAATAAGTCAAGGCATTCTTAGCATTTTTTTCTTCGTTCTGTTGTATATTTCATAATATCAGAGCTTTATTTCTTCTTTTCTTTTTTCTGTTTTTCTTCTCTTTACAAAAAAAACCTACTATGCAAGTGTGATTCTTGTTCTTGATCGATCTACTTTCTCTGTGTTTATATACATATGCGTACTGAGATAAATCAAAGGCTCGTCAATTTTATTTCTGATCTGTTTGTTGTTGATTTTTTTTTCCTCTGACTGTTATTATTCTTGTTTTTTCTCTAGTTTTTGTTATTTACTTTTCATACGATTAGTGAAATACTTGGTCACACAAAAAAGAATACAAGATGAACATGATGAGTGATTTTTACCTAGAATAATGTCTATTTCTTTATATCGAACGGTTATTTGGTAATCTGTACTTGGATGGATCCTCTATTGTGAACAACAATCTTGAATCTGTATGGATTGTTTGGTACTATCACAGTGAATATCAGAGTCGAGATTTTACTACATATGGATCTTTTATAAATTGCCAACAACTTTTGTGGCATACAAACCAATGGTCTATATCAAATTGAGATTTATTGGATTATGATGGAAAGAAAAAACTGACAAGCAATCTGTGTGGCATACTGAGTTCTTTTGTCTATGATGATTGAATATCTTAGTTAATGCTATACAAATCTTTCTAAAAGCGAAAAAATTACTCATAGCTATCTACATTCTGTGGAATCAATATTTTCCGTCGAACGGATATGTTACTACGAAGTTTATCTAAAGATCACAGACATTTTTTTATGGATTTTGTAACAATTAATATTCAAGACTGAATAAATAACATCTATCAATAATATGTTACAAACTTATCACATGCAAACATCTGATGAAGATATCATGTTTGTTAAAGATTACAATGAGTTTTAGCGGAATGATATGTGCAGCCATAGGAATATCATTATACAGTTTGGTTCTTTATCAGGGATGTGACTTTTCAAGCCTGCGAACCGTAAGAAGCTCTAGTAAAAAGCTAATGTTCATTTCGTGTTAAATGAACTTGAAATGATACGCTAACGCCTACTGTCGAAGCTAACATGAGACTGTTGCATCCTTGCTCATTACTAGGTAGTGTGAATACGGATGAGTCTGCTTTCCGTAAGATAAACATGCAGATGTCGCTAGATGTATATGCTCATTGAAGACTTAAATGAATTTTGTAGGACTCACCTATAGAAATGTGAGTGTCAGTTATAAGTTCGAAGTTTTACGAATCCTCCTACGCCTTGTAGACAGATTCCCTCTTTCACATGGACGAAAAAGCTGAGTTTTTTCTGCAGTTTTTGCATTAAAAAGCTCGAAAAATTCAGTTTTTAATCTAGTTTATTAAAAACATCGATTTTTACAAGGGAAAAAAGCTGAGTTTTTTTAGATTTATTATGCAAAAACTCGAAAACCTTAAAAAAGCTCAGCATTTGCCCGATCGGGTTTCACTTAAAAACCTCGGTTTTTAGCTTTTCACCTCATCGCTCCTCCTTCACAGTCAGGCTTAGACATGCACCAAACCCAAATTGTTTCGGCGCTTGAATATATTAGTTTGGGTCAGATGTCGAGATTAGCTATACGTCAAATCCAAATTATTCTGGCCTTTTGAATTTAGGGCATTGAATGTAGATTTGAGTTTGGATATATATTTGCGCCTGCGTCTAGATCAGATATCGGCAATGACCCAAACCCAAACTGTTTGAGTTTGGTGAGTTTGGGTTTGGATTTAGGTCTAGGCTTACGAGAGAACCTTCCCAATTGCCAGGTCACTTTTTAGGTAAAATCTAATGGGTTCTAGGTTATCGATTATGCTGATTCCGAATATGAGCATGAGAAGTACTCTTAGATCTTTGTAGGTTGGTTTTCTAGAAAACCGGTTTCCAGAAACCACAGGCTTTTTACTAAATGTGTTTTTTTTATTCGCTCAGATTATAGAGCATATCGAACTGCTGATGAAACGGCAGTTTTTTTTTGCAAAAATGAACTCTAAAGAAAACAATATAAACTTTTGTATTTTGGTATTAAGTTGTTCTGGTGTGCACCTATTTTATAGATTTATTTGGCTGTATTTTCTGAAATATTCTGATTAAAATAGAAAGAGTTACTGTTTTATAGAAAATTCAATACGCTCTATAATCTGGGCGAATAAAAATCAACATATAGTAAAAAGTATGTGGGTTTTTGGAAACCGGTTTTCTAGAAAACCACCCTTTTAGGGCCTAAGGTCACTTCTGATGGTCATATTCAGAATCAGCATAGTCGATAACCCAGAACCCAGTAGAGTTTACCTAAAAAATCGATTTGGCAGTAGGGAAGGTTCCCTTGTAAGCCACACAGAAATTTAAACCCAAACGGTTAGGGTTTGATACATGTCTGATCAGGATACCAATACAAACAGCTACGTTTGATTAGAACGTTTGAGTTTATAGATTGAGGTTTACGCTATCTTCTTCAGCCTGCGAAGCTGAGAAGCCGTGGTTGAAGGATGTGAGTATGGGTGGGTGTGGGTGTGGGTGTGGGTGGGTAATGAGATAAAAGGCGCCGACGCCGCCAAGGATTAGAGAAAGTAAAGGGAATAAAAGGAGCTAAGCTAGTAAAGGGAGTAAAAGGATACATACTATTTATTATAAAACAAAGCCAAGGTACAACGGTACATGTTTAATTTCTAGCGGATCCCTCGTGCTCGAAGCTTAATAACTGCGGTTTTTTAGTAATTGTGGGGAATAGATCAGTTGCACAAATTAGCCCCAAAAGGGCTGTACGTATAAGCTTTTTTTATAAATATCACAGATATAGACATGCTATAAAATGCTTTAAAGAAGGTTACAAATCTTCAATAAATAAAGATTCGTTCCATTTATTTATGCCTCGTTAACCAAAGATTATATCAGTTGTATTCATCCATTTTAATTTCCTTATAGTCAAACTTAGGCTAGTTCTATCGATTCTGTAAAACATGTTCTCGAAAAGCTAGAAACCTACAGATTCCGTGAAAGTCAGGGAATCCAGCAAAATGTAGGAAACTCATTTAATCCATGAGATTTATGACTGCATCCATGATCCATTTACTGGAGTCATGCGGGGCAGTCTCGAATTTCTTTTTGATCGGTATGCTAGAATATGTCTTAGACTTCAGTTTTTTTTATTTCTTAGTAGAACTATTGGATGAAATGTTAGTTTATCCACCAATCATGTGAATACACGTATTTTAGCTTATTGATGTTACAGCGAAGATGTGTTGTTTTCTGTCACAGAGTGACATCTGTATATTTTTTGGTCAGTGAAGCAAACGAAATTTTATGGGACAATTCGAGAAACTTCGGGATCAGGACAATAAAAAAGTTTGTCCTGCAAGTCTCTATCATTTACATATTGCACTGCTAGATATCTATCTAAGTTTCACAATAATTTTTTGCCACGCTGAATTTGATGTCCGATATGGTTTATTACACTGGAATAGAAACCGGCAAAGAGTTCATTGTTGTTAACTACCGGACAAATTGATAGTTTCAGTAATTTTAAGAACTTGTGCATATTATCACCATACAAGAAACAGGCTGAATCATGTAAACATTAGATATGGATAATACATTAAGAAAAAACCGAGTTAAATGTAAAATCAGAAGCAAATAAACTCTCATTATCTTTTTCATTAAAACATAAGAATTATCTTAATCTGGAATTTGAGAAACAACCAACAAAAATACATTTCTGTCATGACATAAAGCGGTGCTGGTCAGGATATTCATTTTATCAAAAACAAATACAGAGATGATTTCAACGGCTGTCGATCAACTACATCGAAAAGTTCAGTGCGATATATGTGTGAGAGTGCTTCATAGAGGAATATCATATGCGTACTTGCATCTTTAGTGACATCTTCAGAATATGGAAATACGATAATATCACCCATAAGAATCTTCGAAATCATATAAAAAAGCAGTTTTGTTTAGTATTATTCTGAGTAGTATCAGAGATCTTTTATACAATAAATGCAACTTTGGTCATCCTCTAGCTTAATATCTGTAGGACCTATAGATCTGTTAAAATGTCATGGTTGAATGAACTGTATCCAATTTAACTATTCGTTATAACTATATTAGCAGAATTTCTATAGATCATGAATATTCTATGAATCTCATAAGCAATATGGGATTATATCATACACTTAATGAAAGTTCTTTCAATAGATTATATCAATACTACAACTCTGTTGAAAATCACACGCACAGCGTCTTCAGTTTACGTAACTGAAGTTAGCATTATATTCGAGTAAAACCTCCTAATATTTGTTCAGAGGGCTGCTTCAAGTGCAACTAGACGAGCTCCACCTAATGACATGCTCAGTTTTCACTTACCTCAAACTATAATTTTCGGACTCACAGATGGCGCCACAGAAAAGTCTTTAAAAAAACGTAATTTGATCTGTGTGAAATCTGAGCATACCATTATGTAGAGCTGATCAAATTGTACTTGGAATATCTTTCTAGATGAATATGGAAAGACTTTATTCGAATATGGTACTAACATTTCTTTCCTTATAATAATCGTTTTCATTGGAGACAAAGCAAAGTGCATATGTCTACTCTATCATTTAGCTAGACTACGTTGTTTTAATCAAGAGGTCCGTTTTTATTTTTATCAAAACTGTGTTGAGTAAAAAATAGTATTAGGCAATCTCTCAAATCCTACCGATAATCAGTAGTAGACATTCGCTTTTTCTTCACGTATAACAAGATAGAAAAAGAAGTAGCGCAAAATTTTGATACAACAATAAAAATTATCTGACCTGTAAAATCTTTATTTATGAATGAAAAGCATCGAAATAAAGCTATTTAAAATAAATAATGCAATAAAAAAAATATTTCAGTAAAAATAAAATAAGAATAGTATAATTTTGTTATTTATCGGAATTCAAAACACTAAAATATTGTTTCTTGATTTTTTACAAACATAAACTTAAAAGATTATAATCAAGATATTAATTTGTGCAATGCTCTTTTATTTTGTTCTAATAACTTCTCGACGTCAAAGCAGTTATTTTGAACAAAGAAAAAAATGTTACGTGTGTCGAATTATTTGAAGTGAATGTACTGGAATTGAATACAATACAAAACTTTTTATTGTGCCTCTCGATAAAAGATATATCTATATACGTTGAAAAAAAATCAATTGTACAAAAATAAAGACGACTACCAGATAAAATCATAACATGTTAGCGACCAACGTAGATAATAGAAGAAATATTATAATGGCATTCGTTTATGGTTGACATTTCTTTCTTTTGTCCTTTCTCCTATAGTCATACAGATGCTACGTACAAGAGAAATGAACGGATCAAAGATTTTCTAACTCGTATAAATCAATGAATCATCAAATAAATCAGAGAAAGTGTTTAGTAGTTTGTCATTCTTTTATTACGAGAAAAAAATAATCTCAAAAATAGTTTTATATAGATTTATAAAGATTTTCTCTTAATATTGTACTCGTATATAGTTACATTCTATATCTTGATAGGATCTAGGCTTGTCCCTGACTTTTAAAATGACAAAGGACATAATCGTCACGGTCATACGACTATATTCTTCTTCTATCTATTTCTTTTCTTCTGTCAAAACGATTTCCTTGAACTTTCATATATCATAGTTTACTCTACGTTATGAGTAGGGCAATTTGACTGACAAAAAAAAACATTTTGCTAATATCTATTTCAATCTACGCATAGACTGTAATCCATTGTATATAAATTGACAATAAAAATATAGAAAGAGATAAAAAAAAACGTATATTGTTTTGAATTATGATACATAATTATAACAAAGCATCAATAATCGAAAGAAAAGGAGCGGTGAATATTTGATTGAAATAAAAAGATGATTTGAACTATAACATTCATTCTTTTATCTTGTTGTAAATCGTTTGTTGTATATACTTTCTATTATTCAATGATTACTCTCGAGACATATTTTTCTATATTTAATTCATTATTCTATGAGATATATTTTGTTTGTATTACACAATATTACTTCATTTATAGAGTTTTTCTTTCATAATTAAATAAATAATATCTTCTTTTTCCCCTATAATACTTATTCAATCTAATGATTATTCTTGTTACGAATAGATTCTTTTGTTACATTTACTCTATTTCTTATTAATAATGAACATTATTAAACACCTGAGAATTGATTGTACATTGTTACTTAATATTACATCATGCATTCTCTCTTCTATCTAGAAAATACTCAATGGACAAATGTTGTGTGAATGGCATGCTGATTGTGTTGACTCATATATATGAAATATCGAACGTCGGTCAATGTTAATGCACACATGGTGACCAGTGTCCGCCATTCGTTTGCATAATAAAATTGAATGGATTTATGCACGGCATTGTATTGATTGCTAATCAGCAATAAGTGCACCATACACTAGCGGATTGACTTGTTGTCTGTCTGTCAATTTTGCGTTCAGTAGGAAATTGATTCTCTTTCTCGCTTTAAGCGTAATAGAAAGAAATAACATAGTTTTCAAATATAAAATAAAAAAAAGAGACGCCGCTGTATTTAGTTGATAAATGAGGAAAGAAATAGAATTTCATTTCTTTTGCCTAGAGGAATTATTGTTCATTTCTTCTTTTTTTTAATACAAGAGAAAGAGAAATACTATTACTCTTCAACGGATCGTCGTTCTCTCTTTCATTAACCAACAAGAGCGAAGAGATAGATAGAGAGAGAAGAAAAAAGAGATAGAGAACAAGAAAAAGAACCGAATAGTTTCTCTCTCTCGCGTTCTTTTTATATATCAATAGTACAAAATACGCAAGCATAGAATATTATTGATTTGTCATCTTTCAACTATGAAATTAACTGAATCTTTCTATTATGAAGAAACTCGAGGTTTATGTGGTCGTAAAGTATTACGTGAAATAGGTGAACAAGGTCAAACAAAAATTCATTTATATGCATACGAAAGTTGGCCAAAACCAGCATTAACCTCATGTTGGACAATTAAAACTGTTTGGTGGTCAAAAACAAAATGTCACATTATTGAACAACAAGGTCATCGAACTAGTATTACAAAGTAAATCTATTATTGTTTTTTTTCCTTGCACATAATCGTATTACATGATCAAAAGAATCCTACTAGAAGAATCTATATATCATCTTAGAATAAAAGTATGTTGTGCGGAAAAATTCTCAATGCATACTGTGTTAGATGTAAATAACAAAAGTAGATTAATACGTTCCGCATCTGTAATAAATGCAGACGAATCAATGTGATAATACAATAAATCTTCCTATTCATCGATAATTTTCATATCATAAAAAGTTCCATTATTCTCAATGTAACTTGAAAGAGATTGAGTGAAACCAGTTTATTTATCTCATAAATATATGTATGTGTATACATTATAACAAGTAGCTGATCCAGATAGAATTTTTATTTAGCGAGAAAAAAAAAAGATTGCAAAATGGTCAGCCATTGAATAAATTTTTTTGTTAGTATCATCGTCAAATAATCAAATTAAAAATGCGCATAAGGACATTTTCTGGTTGATAGGCTAATTCAATTCGTCTCGCCGAATGTAAATTCTTATGAGTGCCAAGAAAAGAAAAGGAAATGGGAGTGATGGTCAACTTTTATCTTTCAATAGCCGAATCATTAATGAAGATGTAATAGACGGACGAACA
Organism: Adineta steineri; assembly: GCA_905250115.1. Lineage (NCBI taxonomy): Eukaryota > Metazoa > Rotifera > Eurotatoria > Adinetida > Adinetidae > Adineta > Adineta steineri. The sequence continues at coordinate 8,833 of CAJNOI010001295.1, read as the reverse complement.
ACCGAAAGAAACATTAACATACTGCGATCGAGTACTTTTAATGAGTCTTATACCATGAAGAAGAAAAAAAAGAAGTCGAGACAGATCAGATCAAAATAGACTATGCGGGAGCGTAATAAGAATGACCAACGTTATGAACTCAACACTATATTTCAAATTACAGGATATCTCAACTTATTAAAAGGACGTCTTTGCCTAAAATAGTATATAATGAATTGAGCTTAATTTCAATTAGTATTATATATAAATATGTTTTTTTTCTAGAGGTCATATGAAATGTTTGGGTAATGGTCGTTTGGAGATAACTGGACAATTTCAACGACATACCGATGCAGTCTTTCGTTTGGTTCTATCATCACAAATAACTGCTGATGATGTATCAGATGGTTATATACTATCAGGTGATCTTGAACTTGGTGATACAAATGATTCAATGCAACAAAGTCATTTTGCTGTAGTTAAACTTGAACAACAACAACAACAACAAAATCATTCTATTAATACAATGAATAATTATTTTATAAAAGCACGAAGTATATTATTATTCGGTTGTGTATAATTAAAAATGATAAATTCTATTGACAGTGACCGTGTACAGTATTTGTACTAGTCAGAATTTTATCTTTATTAATGAATGTTGTATTTAAAAAAAAATTACTCACATGTGCTTTTTTCTTTTCTTGAGAGAAAAAATAATAAATGTGTTTTTATGTTCATTTTTGTTCAACATAATTTAATAACAAACGAAATTATAGGTCTAGATTCGTTATGTCTATTTAAGGGTCAAAAAAACTTCATATATAGAATAGCAACAATTGTCTGCCGAAGAGATTCATGTTAATGATTGTTACTTGCACAAATAACTATCGAAAAGTTTGATGCTGAAGATTACTTCTTTGGAATCTTTATTTCGAATATTCGCTGCTTTAATTATCATCACTAATCAATATACGGACAGCATACACTTCTATTTATGAGTATTTCGTTGTAGTTTATATTTTTTCCCATGCGTAAATATATGTATCTTTTACTAAATTTGTTTTTTTCATGATAGATGTCGCCTAATACTGGAACGATATATAACATTGAGAAATATTGATAAAATAATAATAATAGATGTTTACTTGTGATATTTTAATTTCGAATATATTTCAATTTTTTAATAAAATAAAATAAAGAATTTCGTTATAAAATTTCATTGGGTAAATAGAACAATGTGTCATTCTCGTCAGCGATTATTATTATTATATTATTTATCAAAAAAGAGATTTTCTTTCTTTTCTTTTCAAAAAAAAAAGAAGCTTGAATTTCAAATTTAGTATTACGATTTTGAAATGGGTCTTGGTGGTAGTAGTTTAAGTGTTCCAGGTGGTGGTACAGAAGGTTTTCATGTTCTTCGTGTTCAAGAAGGATCACCAGGACATAAAGCTGGCTTAGAGCCTTATTTTGATTTTATTGTTAGTATTAATGGTATTCGACTTAATACAGATGATGAAAAATTTAAAGAAACCTTAAAAGCAAATATTAATAAACCAGTTGAATTACAGGTTTATAATAGTAAAACACAAGCAGTACGACAATTACCTTTAGTTCCACATGAAAATTGGGGTGGCCAAGTAAAAATAATAAGATTACATTTCTATTTTTATTGACATTTAAAATATTTTTATATAGGGTTTACTTGGTTTAAGTATTCGTTTTTCATCATTTGATAAGGCAAATGAAAATGTATGGCATATAGTTGATGTTCAACCTCATTCACCAGCTGCATTAGCAGGTTTACGTTCCGATACTGATTATATTATTGGAGCTGATACTTTATTAAATGATTCAGAAGATTTCTATGCATTAATCGAATCAAATCAAGGCAAACCATTAAAACTTTATGTTTATAATAGTGATAATGATTCAACACGTGAAATAAATCTTACACCAAATATTGGATGGGGCGGTGAAGGTAGTTTAGGTTGTGGAATTGGTTATGGTTATTTACATCGAATACCATTTCGAACAACGAATTCACCACCAGTAACAAAACCTAATCAATTGATGACGAATGGTGATAAAGCTCCATTACTTTCTTCAATACCACCACCAAATATGAATGGAGGTGCACATATGAGTTTTACACTTCAACCGGTTAATATGCCACCAATAACTGTAACAATGCCAAGTTTACTTGTTCCACCGCAGGTTAATACTAATAATACAACGACTGCCGCAACAAATGAAATAACAACAACTACAAATGCTACAATACAACCAATGGTATCAAATGATTCCAATCAATATTCTAAGTATGAATATAAAACTTACAAAAATATTTTCATAAAGTTAATTCTATGATTTTGATTAAGCGAAAAGTAGTATTGTAAATTACAAGGCTGAATGAAATATTTATATGAGACTTCTTCTATAGCTTGAGGGAAAAACTTTTCTTCCTTTCTTTCTTTTACTATTGTTTGTCATTCATAAAGAAGTGCATCATGCATACTTATAAATAATGATTATCTTTTCTTCTCGAAGACAATGCTTCGATAATTTAGTAGTGAAACAATTCCCTCGGTACAAATGTACATACCATATGAAATCTTGTTAATAGTTTTATCTGTGATAAAGTAAAGAAAAATAGTTTGCTGATTTCGTGCTAGTGTAACTAGTATTTTTTTGGAGTAAGTGATTATCCATTATGGAAGAATTACTATAAAATACTTTTTATTCGTAAAAGCTTTTATAGGAATTAGCAGTTTCTATTATTTAATTGTTGAATTATTCCATAATACTTAATCTATAGACGTTTGATTATAATCAGTTTTCAGTAAAACTACAAAAAGTGCAATAACTTTCTTCATTGACCACTAATCCTTTTTAAACATTTACGATTATTGTGATGATTGAAAGTAGAATACGGACAGAATCAGAAATGTAATTTTAAAAATCAGCTTGTCTAATTATTCGATCTACACATTGATGAATACTTTATAATAGTGATTCTTTTCGTGTAGATACATAAAAGATGTTTCGAAAATCTGAGAACCCTATCACTTTTAGTCTTAGTTATATTAAATTGTTCGCGATACTAAGACCGTCATATTCTTAATAAGTTCGAATATTTTAATAAACACGAATAGAATAATTCTAATCATATGAATCTCTGCCTGCATGTAATGAGATGTATTTTATTTTTTGTCCTCAAAAAGTCATGTACTTCTTTTATGTCATTTGATATTTATGTTAACACATATTTTTGTTTTTATCTCTATTGAAGATATTTTGGCGAGACAACGTTTAATCCATCATCAAACATTACACCAACTACTGTGCCTTCAAATTCTTCAATTTCGTTACCAAATTATAGCAATATTCAACCTTCATATATTCCTTTTCCTGCTCCTCAACAACAACAACAACAATCAACGAATGTAATCTCTACCGACCAATCATCATCATCATCATCCACAATTCAAGCTCCATTCAATTTCAATGCACCGAATCCACAACAACATTATTTTCAACCTATTCTTCCTTCTCCATTTACTAACTCTCAACACGTACACTCACAAGTGCAAGCACCAATACAATTTAATCCAAATGCATTAAATACTTTTCCACCATCACAATACAATCCTAATGCATTAAATACTTTTCCTGCACCACAATACAATCCTAATAATCATGGACATTCACATGATTTTGATACTAGTGGACATGGTCACAGTCATGATCATGGTCATAATCATAGTCATTAGTTAATTTTTTTCTGTTATCTGTTTTCTCTTATTCATACAGGTTTAATTTGATTTATTATATTTTATTCTCTAGTTTGAAGTGACGTTTATATAACAGTCAAAAATATTCTTTCTTTGTTTTCTTTTTTTTATCTTGAGTGATCTTGTTAGTCCTTACATATATACATATTTTGTTTCTTTTAAGATATAAATTTTCAATGAAGTAATTCATTGAAAAAAACATCGTTTTATGTTTTGCCCCTTGGCATTCCCTTTACTTATCCATGTCCCAAAATAATAGATCCAAGAGAAAAAGAAGTACATCAATTTTTCCAATGGTTGACAATCCAAATCGATTAAATTTAATTTGTTTACGTAAAATTTCATCGTTATTAAAATCTGATCAATTATTATGGAAAAAATATATTGAAGAACGAGTTGTTAAAATTTATTGTGAAGAAAATAATCAATCAATATTAAATCTAAATGATCAACAAAAACGTAAACATCGTCGTGGTGAATCATTTCGAATAGATGATGATGATGATGATAATGAATCAAATATGGAAACAATACATTGTTTACATCATAATCAAAATTTTTTTATTGAATATTTTCTTCATGGTTATTGTCCATTAAATTCAATATTATCGGAACAACTTGCTAATTATTTAGTAGCACATGATCAATTGAATGATTTTACTTTAACACTTTTTTCATCCAACGTAACATGTTTAAAACGATTAGTAATTAATATAAAATATTTAAGTCGATTACAATGTCATATACTTAATCAACATCCAAATTTAATTGAATTAGAACTTATTTTTAAGGATTCAAATTTAAATCGAACAAATAATATGACAAATGAAATATTTTATCAACATATATGTCCTTCGATATATTCAGAATTCGATGAAATTTTTACTATATATAGTCCATTTATATTAAATTATATAAATTTAAAATTACAAAATGAATCAAGACGATCATCTGTATCTAGTAAAACTAATTTATTACAAAATTTACCAAATTCATCAGATGAATTTTTACATCATAAATTATTAAGTGAAATTTTTAGTAATTTACATCCAACAACAATTGAAAGATTGAAAATCTTAAGTCTTTCGCATTATAAATTTTTTGCTGCTTCTCAATCAACTGCTGCAAGAAAATATTCACTTGCTGATATGTCACCATTAACAAAATGGTAAGACAAACAATTATCTATTTTTCTGACTGAAGACGTATATGTGGAGATCAAATTTTCAGAATAATATTAGTAATCTAATATGTCAGTGAAAGAAGGAGATAAATGAAAAATTTAAGTTTATTGTTTTTCTTGCTAAAGGAACATATTTGGGTGGCGGAACGTTTGCCAATGGTGAAAGCCCGAAAATGTATTGACAAAAGTACAATGACCTTTCGCCAATTGGCAAAATTCTGGAACCCTACATATTTACATTTTTTTGCTCAGTTAATGATTAAACTAACGTTACGGTACAAATCGATGTATTTTGAAACCCAAATATATAGTTCGAGATAAGAGTTCATATAAACTTTCTATATTACCAAGAACCTCTTCAGTTAATGAAAAGCTTTCTAAACCAGATTTCTATTATTAAATGAAATCTAATAAGATTAAGATCATGTTAACAACTTTCATTCTCCATAAAGTACTAAAAACAAGGGGGAAATAGCAGATGGGAGTTCCCTGGAGTAATTTTTGAAGTCTTTCTAATTCCTGGACTCCAGAGTTCTGGAGTCGGAGTTGGTGCCAAAAAAAATTGAATCCGTCGGTCCCTACTTTAGGGTCCTTTGGAGTCTTGGATTTCAGAGTCCCGTAAAGTCCTTGGAGTCCTGTGGTCCCGTAGAGTCCATGGAGTCTTGCAATCTACCGTTTTCCCCTTGGCTAAAAATATTACTTTTTCATAATGATGAATATATATAAAATATTCATACCTTATAGAAAAATATTGAAAAACGAACTTGATCGTATATTTGCATAGATGACAAAGAGATACTCGTTTACGATGAAAGTTCTACATAGCGAGAATTTTCAGTATATAATCTCCTCATACTAATCTATAATTTTATTTAGTACGACAACTTCATCTTCAACAATGACAACACCTGCAATAAATTCAATTCCAATGAATCTTCGTTTATTATTAAAATTTACTAATTTAACATCATTAAATTTAAGTGGAACAGATATTAAGAATCCATGTTTTGATATAATTATAAATTCATTAGAAAATCTAGATACATTTGATTTATCATCATGTCGTTCAATAAAATTCTTCCATTCATTATTAAAATTATCATTAAAATTAAAATGGCTCAATTTATATAATTGTTGTTTTAATATGCAACTGAATCCAACTATTTATCATATATTATATCAATTAAAATATCTTGAATATTTAGATATAAGTAATGATAGTACAATAAATGATAATGACAATAATAATAATAATAATAATCCTGTAATTGATAATGAAAATGATATAAATAAATTTTTATGTCAAATTAATTGTTTACCACGTTTAAAACATTTCGATGTAAGTGGACAAAAAACAATATCATCAATAGCATTACATAAATTTTTATTAAATCATTTAAATTTACAATTTCTTGGATTATTTTTAACAAATGAAAAATATTCTTCATGTATATTTGATTTAAATGATCGATGTTATTCAAAATATCGTCATTATACATATGATTATCATCATATATCAACAGTAACATTAACAGAAAATGATTTAATAGTATATGAACCTTATCTTATTGAAGCATTAAAACGTTATCGTGATCGTATTGGTTTTATACAAAAAATTCTTTATAATATTTTTTTTCTTACACGTTCATTTCATTCAAAACAACAAAATCTTCTTATTGAACTTACACTTCATATTATGTCAATACATCCAAATATACAATCAGTACAAATGGCATCAACAGCATGTATATATAATTTAACACGTTCACCTATAACAGATCAAATACATGTAAAATATTTGGCACAAATTGTTCAAGCAATAATGAATGTTATGGAAACATTTCCAAATCATCAACAAGTATTAGATTTTATTTCTATTTCTCTTCATAATAATTTTCATTATAGTTACAAAAAAATTGTCTATTAACATTATGCAGTGATAGAATTTTACATGAACCACATTTTAAATTTTATTTATTAGCAACATTAGTTATGCATAATTTACAGAACAATACTGATTTAGCTACTATACAACCTGGTGTCGCTATTTTATCATTATTAACAACAAGAGTAAGTAAAAATTGTATCATGAGGATCGCGAAAAGTAGTAATTGCATGATCGGAGATAGACAGGAGCCAAACCCAAACTCGAATTCAAACCGTTTGGGAGTTTGAGTTTGGGTATTGGGTTTGTGTTTGGGTATTGAGTTTGGGTTTAGGTCTTCTTTTAATTGCCATCAATGTATCGAAAATAGTGTCTTCTACAGATTAGAAAAGCACAAACCCACTCAAACCCAAATTATTTGGGGCTTTGGGTACTAAACCCAAACCTACACTCAAACTCATATACCCAAATCCAAATTCACCAAACTCAAACAGTTTGGGTCATGTCTAATCGAAAATAATAAGTTGAGATGCAATCATCAAGACAAGTTTTTCTTTTTGATAAACAGTTGTCAATGATCAATAATAAATCTTTCTCTGAAGAAGATTTAATTCTATTTAAAAACTGAAATGTATTTATTTTTAGTTAACTATTGACGAATGTACTCGATTAGGTTCTGTAAAGAATTTAAAATGTTTATTTCAATTAATTGAACAACAAATTGATCGTTTACAAACAATGTTAATAACTCAAAATCAACAACTTGTTCTACCACATAATGATCAAACAATAAATGATATTGATATTGTATTACATAATCCTCACCAATTAACGAGTGATGATACATTACGTTTTTGTTTAAGTTTATTATGGAATTTAACTGATGAGAATGCAATTGTTTGTGAACATTTTATACAATCATTAGGTTTAGAATTATTTCAACGTTTACTTCATTTATTTTCATCGGATACGATTGTATTAACAAAAATTGTTGGATTATTAAGTAATATAGCTGAAGTATCACATCTTAAAGTATATCTTTATCCAGTTGATATCATTTTATTAATGAAAAAATATATTGACGAAGCTATACTTGATATTGCATTTTCAGCAACTGGTATTCTTGCACAATTACTTTATGATCAAACAGATGATGAAATTAATTTTGAACTATGTGACCAAATGAGAGATGCAATTATAAAATGGCAAAATCCACATTCAAATATGGTTACATATAGGTGATTATTTATATATCTTTATTGACATAGAAAATAATAATATGTTTCACATTACTTTTATCTGAATGCAGAACAAGCTTAGAGAAATCATGTGTAAAACACATTTGTTTTTTATGCAGAAATATTGTGCAACAATTTTCTATAGTATACATTTGAAAACTAGTCCAGTATTTTATCTAGCTTTCGTTTTCCGGATAGGCGAATTGAAATTTAGGGTGAGCGGCGTTCATCCGGATCATTTCAAAATACACAGCTACTGTATTTTTTTCACGTGGGCGGTGCCCATCCGCTAGATAAAACACTAGAAACTATTTTAAATAGTATTACTTCCCAGTAATATACTTGTCATTTTTATTTAGATCTTTCAAGCCATTTTTACCATTACTTTATTGTACTCGAATACCAGTTGTACAATTATGGGCAATATGGGCTATTCATCATGTTTGTAGTACTGATCGTAAGTATATAAATTTTAGAAGATACAGAAAAACAAATGGCTTTTATTTATTTACTAGGTATCCGATACGTTCGAATAGTTCGTGAAGAAAAGATCTATGATATTATACAGGCTATCTATAATGAACAAATATTATTCGATCATCCGGATCTATTTATGATTCAATTACTCAAATCAATACTTCATATTTTTAAATCATATCATTTAAATCGTCATCAAAATTCTTCTGCTGTTGCTAGTTGATATAAAGTATCTTTTGTTATTTTTTTCCTATTAAATTAAAAATATGTAAAAAAAAAA
>CAJNOI010001294.1:0-16602 GCA_905250115.1 Adineta steineri | reverse complement strand
CCAAGCGATTCCGGAATGTGTAACTTTCCGGAATAGGATGACTGCTCAATAAAATACGTCGATTTGTTCCACAAACCTGAAGTTTCTTCAGTTTTTACCACATTTTCCACTCATCCAGACTCACACCTCCCCTCAAGAAGATAATCTAATAGAGTTTTAATGAATTAGATAATTTTATCAATGTATTTCTATTTCTTTTCTATCATATGACTTAATCTTTTGTTAGTTTTTTCCTTCAATCTTGTCTTTTAATTCTTTATCATATGAAATATTTTAACTTAACTAACTGTTTTTTTTGTCGTATTACGAACACATATTTTGAAAACACAAGCACATATGAATGAAACAAAAAATAATGAGTCAATGCTGGTATATTCTTTTTTTTCTTTTACGTTTCTATATCGAAATTTTGTTAAGGATAGGAGGAAAACAGGTACATCAAATCATCATATAGAGGCACTTTACATTACACAAATAATGACGGAATAAAAAAAAATCGCTTATGACGGTTATTTTCAAGAGGAAGAAAAGGACGTGAAAAAATATATTTAAGTTTTTTTTTCTTGTATTCGTATTTATATATGTTTAGTGGCTGTTTATCTCACGTTTTCTTCGATGACGATATGATATTTTTTCAAAAGCGTTGAAGAAAAGAGTATTATCAGGAGAGTATCATTTTTTCATTTCTTATTTGTAAAACATGACTGGTGTTTTAATCTATCATGAGTCAATCAGCAACGACAAATTCAACTAACCATCATAGATTAGATCATCCAGAAATAGAAGGACAAACTATGAGTACTAATACAACTGATTCTGAGCTTTCGAACTCATCTCTCTGTTCTAAGTAGATCTCAGTAAGATTTAGTCAATTCTAATAAGCGTTCATGAGTGTGAGTGTGAAGCAATCACAACTCACTAACACCCACACCCTCATAAAAAAAATTCTTTTTAGATTTCTTCTATAAATTTATATTCAACGACATGGCAATGGCAAATAATAAAACTGTATGTTTTATATGTAATGAAGAAAAAATAACATATCCTTGTAAAGGATGTTCCAAAGAATTCTGTTTTATGGATTTAGCAAAACATAAACAAATATTAAATGAAGAATTACATCATATCACCGATGAATATAATGAATGTAAACAAACAATTAATGAACAAAAACACAATCCACAAAATCATTCATTAATCAAACAAATTGATCAATGGGAAATAGATTCAATTCAAAAAATTCAACAAAAAGCGCAGGAGTGCAGAGAAATCTTCATTAAATCATCAGAAACATGTATTAATGATATTGAGATGAAATTTAATGATGTAAATCAACAAATAAAACAATTTCAAAAAGAAAACGAATTTAATGAAATTAATTTAAATTATTTAAGGAATCAACTAAGAAAAATTACAGAAGAATTAAATAATCCATCAAATATGTTTATTCAACAAAATCCACAATCATTTATTAATGATATTTCAATTACTTTTCCAAAAAGTAAGTTTTTAAGAAATTATTTCTAGAAGGATAATTCTCATTTTATATGAATTTATTTTAAGAAACTATAAAAATAAAGAAAATTGATAAGGAAGAAGATAAAAACAAAATTGAATCATTTTCAAATTTTTATTTAAGGAAAAATAAATGAACAAAATCTTTTTCTTCTTTTTCGTTTCATCAGAATCTTTTGTTTGCATCATTTTCTAGAACCGAAATGGGACAAATGGAAACAAAATGCAATCACTGTGGCTGGTGGAAACGGAGAAGGTCAAGAATTAAATCAACTCAGTCGTCCTTTTGGAATCTTTATTGATGGAAAGAAAAATATTTTCGTTGCTGATTTTTGGAATCACCGTATTATTGAATGGAAACATAATGCAAAGGAAGGAAAAATCATTGCAGGTGCAAATGGCAGAGGAAACCAAATAGATCAATTGAATTGTCCAACAGACGTGATTTTTGATCAACAGAGTCGTTCGACCATCATTGCTGATCAAGGGAACAGACGAGTGATTCAATGGTTGAATCAAAATCAACAAATTCTCATTGATAATATTGACTGTTGGGGCTTGGCAATGGATAAACATGGATTTCTTTATGTTTCTGATTATATGAAGAATGAAGTCAGACGATGGAAAATGGGAGAATATGACAATGAAGGAATTGTAGCGGCAGGTGGAAATGACAAAGGAAATCAACTCAATCAACTCCATGCTCCTACTTTCATCTTTGTTGACGAAAATGAATCTGTTTATGTATCTGATGTGAACAATCATCGTGTGATGAAATGGAGAAAAGATGCAAAGGAAGGAACAGTTGTGGCTGGAGGAAATGGTCAAGGAAGAAATCTCAATCAATTGTTTTATCCTCAAGGAATAATTGTTGATGATTTGGGTCAAACCTATGTAGCAGATTCTTACAATCATCGAGTAATGCGTTGGCGTGAAGGAAAAGAAGAAGGTGAAATTGTTGTTGGTGGAAGTGGTGAAGGAAATCAATCAAATCAATTACATCGTCTCTGTGGTTTATCTTTTGATAATGAAGGAAATCTTTATGTTGCTGATCATTTTAATCATCGAATTCAAAAATTTGACATAATTTTGTGAATGGAATCGTGAGAGTGGAGTGTGGGTGTCTCTCCTCTTAGCTCATACCAACACCTCAACACTCTTCATTTATAAAGACACATTTATTTTATTGAATTACAAAAGAATCTTCGATTAAAAATAAAAATATAAAATAATATTGAATTTCGGGTAAATCAAGCTTTATAAGTTATCTTTAAATAAGGTAAAGCTTGACCATAACGATAAATAATATATTCAGTATATGGGAAGGCTGTTCCTCGGACTGAATGAAATCCTTTCGGGGCTGAAATCAACGTTTGATCAACTACATTTTGTATTGATTCATTACCTAAAAGTACTTTATTGTAAAACATAACACGAGTTTGATCTGTTGCATTAGACACTGTATAATCATGAGATTTTTTAGGATCATCCGCAAAATAACCACCATGACCTAAATAATAAAAATCATACTATTGAATTAGATGTGTTCATAATGACAGGAGGAGCGAATCATATGTTATTTTATCTTTTAAACTAAATGAGATTCATAAATTAATTTGTTTAGAACGTAAACTCATTTTGCACAAACTATCATTAGATTTATACTGATTTTATTCTTCGATTTCTTGATAGATTACTGTTTCTACAGAGCCATATATTACTTACCCCAATAACCCTCACGAACGAAAAATCGATCATCAAAACCATCTTCTGCTATTCCGTTAATTCCTTCATACTTAGTTCCATGATAGAGAAAACGTTCGTTTGGATTAAATCCTGTACATTGTTTTGAAATGATTTTTTTCATAGCTTCATATGCTTCTTCTAAATATGGATTTTTAACTTGTTCAATTGATACAATCTGTAATGAACCTGATATTTGTCTCATTTCTTGTGCTACACCTTGATATAAAGTGGTTGGCGGTGGTAATGGTATTAGAAGTGAATAATATTTTGGAGGTGGTTCAGGTATAACATTGAATGGTTGTCCTAATTGTGTCCAACCACGAATAGTAGTCATTTTAATAATTCGGTCTTGTACTTGAGGCTCTATTGGTCGTAGTACTTGAAAACGTTTATTTTTAATATTATCAACAATTTGTTCAAGTTCAATTGAATAAGGTTTCTGTTGAATATTAACACGCATAGCTAAATCACGTGTAAAATCTTTTTCTAATGATAAATTATTAACATCAAAATCAATTCTATCATGCGTCAATGCAACATGTGGTTCAATTAAATCCATAGTAAATGGTCCTGTTGTAGTATCTTTATCAACTAATATAATATATCTCCAATTTTCTCTAACAACGTCACATTTGATATCAAATTTGTAAAGCTCATCTTGAAATTTCTCAACATCAAAATATGCATGTGTAGGTAAATGACAATCTAAATCAGCTGGAACAACTTGTTTAACAATAGCAGGTATTTGTTGACCTTTCTTGTTTGTAGTATATTCAAGCCAACTTGTTGGATTTTTATTTGGTTTTGATTCATGATTTCCAACAACCCAATCACGAACAAAACCACCTTCTAATCGACAATCAAATTTGCAAACAGTAATCCAAGCAACAACTTCCATTCGTGTTTCACGTGTTGCTTTTGAACCTTTAACACCATTATATAAATCGACTAATGTTCGTTTGCTATCGGTTATATGACAAATTCTCTCTTCAATATCACGACAATCTTTACGCATTTGTGGACCAAGAATACGTGGAGGAACACCTGAATAGAAATAGATTATATTAAATCCTTGATGAACTCAATAAGACCTAGTAGCACTCAAAATACTATTACAGAATCAATCTAAACTTTTGTGAAATACGATTCTCATAAGAAGATAAAACTAAAAATAACTTTACCTGCATTCGGATGTCTAATGACAGCACAATCTTGTAACCATCTCAAAAATGAATCAAATTCTTCTTTAACTATTTTTATATCTGAATCTCTTCCTTTAATTGTTATTCTACATGTTTTAGTTGCTGTATCACTATTAACAGTTATTTTAACTTGTTTTTGAGCTTCCCATCTCCATTTCATAGGGTTAAATATTCGTATCATTTTCATTACACCTTCAAGATTTCGAGCTAAATTAGCATATTTAGCCGAATTAGGTGGATTCTTATTTTCTAAATTAAATGTAAATTCTGTAATCATTTCTTGACGAAGATGTAATTCAGCATTTAAAACAACACTTGCTGGACCTTTTAAAGAAACCATACCATTATTTAATTGCATATTTATTTTATTTGAAAATTTCGATACAGCAGTTGAGTATTTATTATTTGTATTTAAATAAGTTACTTCTTCATTATTTAAATCAATTTGTCTTTGAATATTAAAATTTAACCATTCAGATTTAATTTCTCCAACAAATGAAAGAACAGCTGTAGAACGAATAGCGCTTAAATAACGTACATCTCGTGCAAAAATAAGTGAAACAGGTGCCTGACTTATTGGTCGAGTTAATGTTGATTGTAAATCTAAAACTGCTAAATCTTTTCTATCATTATATCGCATAAATTGATGAATTTTATCTTGTAAATCTTTCATTGAAATAAAAACATTATCGGAATATCCAGCTAGTAATGCTTTAGCAACAAATTCCCATTTACCACATTTAATTTGAGCTTTTTCGCAATATTCATTTGAACGATTAAATATTTTCTCTAAATTCGTATAACGTTTTAATGCTTGTCGAATAAGATGTTCGATATTAGTTAAACCTTTAGCTTGACAAACACGTTTTATATTAAATTGTTGTGGTGATACTGATTCTCTAAGTAATAAAATTTCATTCATTATATTTAACAGTGTCATAAAATCTCCATCTGGACTTTTGAAATTTTGTGGTATAGATTTAAATATAATAGTTGTATTTAAAACACTTAACATTGATGAAATACAAATTAAATCACGTCCACAACGATACTCTTCAAGAGCAGCATAGACACATTTCGACATTGGCACAGAACCAAAATCAGGTAATTTAGCAAGAGCTTTACCATAATTTGTTAACTGATTGTTCGCATCTGTTCCCAATACCTCTGAAATAGTTTAATATATTCGTATTGAAAAAATTAATACTATAAAAATAAAACTATGATCGAACAGATTCAAAAAGGAAGGCTCTATAAGAATGGACTAAAAGATTGATCAACATCGCATCTATAAATAATTCTCTTCTTATATGAGTTTAAATATCGTTGAAGTATTATGAAAAGGACTCACTAAATTGAATTAACTCTTGAATGGTTAAATTAATAGCTTGTTGTGATGGTCTATCGGGTAAATATTGTTTTAGATAATTTAATCCTTGTTTTAATGGTGATTTTGTTAATGTAAATTCAATATTAACTAAATCCGATTGACATATTTGTGCTGTTGGAAATTGTTTTTGTTTAACATCAAAATCATATAGTGCATAATATTCTCCAGGTCTTGTTCTACCTAATCGTCCAAGACGTTGTTTAATAGTTGATTCAGCTGCTCGAACTTCTTTTAGAATTGTTCGTTTAGAATCTAAATCATAAACAGGAATATTAATCATTCCTGTATCAATAACATATTTTAATGAAGGAAATGTTAAAGATGTTTCAGCAACAGTTGTTGAAAAGAAAACACTTCCATGTTCAAGAAATAATTCTTGTTGTTGTGCTTGTTGAGATTGTACTAATGGATAAGCAATAATTGTTCCACGACTTATTTCACTTAATAAACGAACACATTGATTAACTTCTGATACAGAATTAACGAAACATAAAATTTGATCATGTCTTTGTCGTTTTTTATATAATTCTTGAACAATATCTAAAATATTTTCATTTGGACGAGGATATTTCGTAACAGGATACAAAGTACCCATGAGAGGCATTGTAAATTCTGAAAATTTAATTTGTGGAATTTTTTTAAAAAGATTTGGAACTGATGTATCAAGTGTAGCAGATGAAATAATAATTTTTAATTTACTCATTGAGTGTTGTTTTGTAGATAGCATTCTCGCGATTAATGCTAAACATAAATCAATATTAACTGAACGTTCATGAACTTCATCAATGAATAAAACAATCGAACTATTAGCTGGAATAAAATTTTCATTGTAAAGTAAACGTTCTTTAAGTAAACCATCAGTTAAATAAAGAATTTCAGCACGAGGATTATCTTCGTCGCCACTAATAGCCCAGCCAGCTATTTTATCTGAATTAGGATTTGTATCAATTGACATAGTTTCATTTACACGTTGAGAAATTAATTTACAAGGTAAACGACGCGGTTGAGTTACCATCACTTTACTATATCCTTCAGCAACAAGTAAAGCTGGTAATAATGTCGATTTTCCTAAAGAAAATAAAAATAGTCTTTACATCGGACAAGTTCTGTAACGAGGGTGGGTGTCAAAGTCAGGGTCCGCGCGAGCGGGGCGGAATGGGGGGAGTGTACACTCCCCAATAACTGGAAATTTTTGTTTTTTTTCAACAAAAAGAGATGATTTGGAACAAATTTTGCTCTAAATACCCTTTTACACCCTCCAAAAACTATTACTCTTTCAAAACCCGCTACACACCCACAATCTTAGACTCTTCGTGCGGGCCCTGGTCATAGTAAGGTTAATGTAATGCCCATACTCATCCACACCCACCCCACCCTCAAAATGAGAGGTTTATTGAATATCAAATGACATTTTCTAGATAATTTCATTTCTGATTTATGCAAAGTTATTATGTAGACATGGGTGATTCGTAAAGAGGTAAACTAACCTGATCCAGTTGACGTGGCAATGGTAATCACTGTATTTTGTTCAATTTGACGTAATAAATTTTTTGATGATTCAAAGAGAGGTAATTGAGTAGCAAAACAACAGTAATAAGTCATTAATCGCTTTAATAATTCTGGGATTAAACGAAAGTGTTCCAATTGATATCCAATATATTTCTGTTCTTTTTCAAAAGAATTTTGAATTTTTTTAATAAAATCTTTTAAAATTTCAATTGATTTTTGACTTGGTTTTTTCTCAAGTTTTAACCGTTGAAAAGATATATTTTGTGTAATAAATTGTTCCAATGCTTGACGTTTAAGAGATTCTATTTGATTTTCAAATGGATTTTTTTGTATAAATAATTCGGTTTGTTTTGTTATTTCATTCCATGATGATATAGCATTATTTAAAATAAATTTTTCACTTATTTCACGAGCTTGCTCAGAAATAAAATCATTGAACAAGATCGAATATTCTTTAATCTTTTCTTTTAATAAATCTAATAAAAAATTCGAATATTGTTTCCAATTTTGTGTTTTAGATTGGATTTTAATTAATATATTGTTTATTAATTTTAAAAATCGATTGAGATGTCGTTGATAATATTCCTTGGCTCGTTGTGTAAGACTTGATAAATTTAATATTTGTTTTAAAATATCTTTAAATGTTTGATGATGATCTTGAAAACCTATTATAGTAATATTAAATAAATTGTTTTTTTCTGTAAATATCATTTGTGGTATTTTATCTGTATAATAATCATATTTGTTCTTTGTTCTTTTTAAACATTTCAAGATCAAAGCAAATTTTGGTGTAAAAAATTCGTGTACAACATGTTTTTCTATTCGTTCATAATCAATTATTTTAATGTGACGTTCTATTTCCTTTAGATTTTCTTCTTTTCTTTTTAAGTTTGTTTGTTCTTTATTTAATTTATCAATTTGTTCAGAAAGTTCTTTTAATTGATTTTGATTTTGATTTTGATTATCTTTAAGTAATTTTTTTAGCTCAGAAGATTTTTCATTTGCAGCTTTAAGACGAGCTGCAATTTGTTCATTTTCTTTTTTAAATTTATTTAATTCTTCTTCTGATATTGCAGAAACATTTGTTGATGAATTTACTCGTTCAGTAAATTGTTTGTCGGATGATGAGTGAGATTTATCATCAGTTTGTCGAAGATAGTCATTAATTTTTTCATCTTTAACATCATCATCTGTGGTTATTTGTGAATCTAAATTTAAAAGTAATAATTTATCTTTCTCGTAAATATTATTCTTACCAAGTACAGTGCCTGTAGAATCATTAACACACCATAAAGCATTATCAGGTGATTTATTTGTCTAAATGAACATACGTTCGTAATCAAAGTTTTTTTAAAATTTTATTTTGTATTTGATTATATAGAGGAGTGTGAGGTGCGTTGATGTGAGGATATAAAGAATAACAGCAACTGTCGATATCCATCCTTACCTCAGAAGTCGGAACGATGAGCACAGGAAAGTTAAGCACAAATAAAATAAAAAAGTCTGATCTCTTATAAAAGATCAATCTAGGGTGTGGGTGTGGATATAGTTGTGGGTGTAAGAATGGGTGTGGAGATAAGTGTGGGCATGAGTTTGGGTCGATGTAGGTGTCGGTGTGAATGTGGGCGGGTGTGACTGTAAGTATTATATTTTTTGTAATTAACACATACATCCACACAAACCCCACTCACACCCACACTCTAGATTGATCTGTTATAGCAGATCAGACTTTTTTATTTTATTTGTGCTTAACCCACCCTGTGCTCATCGTTCACCAACCCCCCTACCTCCACCCACAGCCTCAAGATGGTTGCTCGTGTGGATAGTTACTCAGAGGACAGTTGCTCGTAAATCATGTAGTTATAAGGAGAAAAAAGGGTGAGTGTAGGTGTGGATGTTAACTTAATCATCCACATTCACACTCCGCCCTCTTTCGTATTCTGTACTCAGCTGTTATCACGCATTTACAAAACAAATTCTCTTGGTTTTTAACTAAAATAATTATCTAAGAAAAAAGCGCATATATGTAAATGAAATTTACCTTATCGTCGTTCTGATCTAAATTATAGTTTTCTTCGTTAATATCTTGCGTTGAATAATCATCTTCATTGTCATTTTCACTTGATGAATTCGGGTTTTTCATATCCGATAATTGTTTATGATGTGCGGTCGTAAGAGGTATTGGATCTAAATTAGTTAATGTGGAAAAATTATAAAGACTTTTGAGTTTATTTTTATATTTTTCATTATTTGATATTAATTTTGGTATCCACCGAATAAAACCTTGAAATGAACCTTCTTGATTAGAAAATGTAAATGTTTCAAGATTAAATATTAATTGATCATCACTAATAAAATCTAAACGCAACTCAACAGATTTTTTCCTATAATTAATTGCATCATCTAATTGAGTATTTGTATCAGCATGACAATTATACCAAGCATTTAATTTTATATAAAAATGACTATCATAGATAGTTGGAATATTTAAGATTTTCAAAGATGGAAATGACTTTAATTTATCCGATGGATGTCTAGTACACATTATTTGCCATAAAGCATAACAATCAAAATTTAAAATAGATGAACCACGACATCGTACCCAAGCTAAATTATTTTCACGATTATTATCTTTTCCAGAACGTAAAAACTGAATTGTTGAAACACTGTAAACAGTTGTACGTAGCCTAAGAAAAACCTCATATTTAAATTTTTTATCAGGTTTAACTATTAATGATTGATGTAGTTCACTTGCTTCACTAGATGAAAATGGATACCATTTCTCATCTTTAAATGGTTTATATTCCCAAATACAATCAACAATTTCTTGTTTTTTTTCTTCTAAAATTGTTGTTTTTGGTAAACTTTTCGAACTTCTTGAATATCCTAAAACAAGAAAATTTTGAAAAAATTCTTGTATATGTTTATGACGTTCTCCATTCATAATAGGTGTTTCTGCAGCTTGATTTTTAATTGAATAATCGGCTCCATGTTCAACTAAATATTTAACAACATTTAAATGCCCATTATAACACGCTCCATGTAGTGCAGTTGAAGCCGCTGTTGGATTAACGTTAATATGTTTTGATGATGTTGATGTTGTTGTTAATAAACCTTTTTCGAGATCTTGTTCATTTTGTGCATTTATAGAACATTTAGCAGTTTCAATAAGATATTGGACAACATTCATTTTATTATTTCTTGATGAAGAATATAATAATGTTGTCCCCCAAAGTCCAGGTTTATCTTTGAAAGTTGGATATTTTTTAATGAATGTTTTAACAATATCTAGATCTCCATTCCATGCAGCCGGAAAAGCATCAATTGAACTTAACATACTTTGAAGATCACGTTGAAATGCAGAAAGAATACTTTGATTAAAATTAGTTTTGAATTTTTTTTCTTGACTATCATATTCATATTGATGTAAAAAATTCAATAAATATTTTTGACATATACCAGATAAACGTAGTAAGTTTTCATTTAACAGATTTTCAATAGTTATTTTAAGATCGTCTATTAATTTAATTTCTTGTTCATTTAAACTAAATGTATTATTATCAGTATCCTGAGGTAACGTTTCTGAATTAACTGGATTTATAACTGCTAATGCATCGATTGTTTTATTAACTGCTTCAATTATTTTTTGTAAACATCGTTTTAAATATTTATTATCTGTATCACTGGCCATAATTATCTAAAAGAAAAGAATTGTTTGATTAGACATATATGTAGGGCGAGTGGGTGTGGGTGTTGGATTTGATTACCTTCACTTACCCACACCCAGACCCTTTTTTATAGAAACTGAATTATTCTGTAGTTTATTTATGGCATCCAGTGACCGTCCGAAAGTTTTGCGAGAAATTTTGAAAACTCAAAAGTCCAAACGCACAGCGACTTACCTTCGTCTGTTGGTCTTGTTCTTTTTTTCAAAAGTATACACGATAAGAAACAAAAAATTGTCAATACTTTTTACTTTTTCTTTCTTTTCTACCGTCTATAAATTGCACAACGACGAAAAATGCGAGCATGTTTTTTATCATTGGTTGAAGATACAGACTGTTTGTCGGAGAATTTACAATGCAAAATATGCATCCTTTATACGAAGTGAAAGAAGCCCTGTGCAAAATAAAAATCGCTATGGGTTAGGTTATGGGTGGGTGTATGTGCGAGTGTGGATTTGATTGTAGGCGTGACTGTGGGTGTAGCGTTTTTACACTTCTTTTAGCCACAGTCATATCGACACCCACACCTGCACTCACACCTTCGAACAAGCAAAAACAACAGAAGATACTGTGAGATTAAACATTTATAATAGTCCACTACAAATTCAATATACATAAGCATTTTTTTTAATCAAAACGAAAAACGTTGTTTTCAGTGCTGATATATTTGAATCAAAGGGTAGGGCGCCACTAACAGAATGAATTTTCGTCGAAAGATATTTTATCTAAGAATACTCTGTCGAAAAATCTTTCGACGAATATCTTTAGGCAAAATATCTTTCAAAGAAAAATCTTTGTCTAGAATAAAACAATAACAAACAAAATATGTTATATAAAACATCTAATGCATTGAAGTTTTGGCATACATGAGTGTCAATATATACTCAATTCCTTATCTAAAGATTTATGTTGGAAATTATTATCAATTCAAGAAGGAAAAAAACTCATTCTGTCCTCTCATCTTTTACCTTAACTGAAACATACTACCACAGAACAAGAGGCAACTCTTAAGTTCATCTTGTAATTTCAAAACGTTTTGTAAATTACTATTTACCCCATGTGTTAAATCACAAAATGAAAAACTCATTTCACTATATTCAAAATTAGTTTGAGCATAAGAGATTTGGCTATGAAACCAGGTGAAAAAACTTTTATTTCATACACTAAATCAGAAATTAAAATCGAGAAAGCATTACAGTTTCAAGTAGAAACTATTATAATTATATAGAATATTGCTGAAAGTAAGCACATTTTACTTTCGACACAAAATCACCAAGGAGTTTGTTATCACTTCTTTTTGTTCTTTATTCTTTTTCTCTTCACAATATTCACTCCTTAAATACTCAATAATATCAGTGGTACGTGAGGAAATGAAAGAGAATCAACATTATTTATGGCAAGAAATATATCATGTCACACGACTTCTCCTCCTCAACGGTAGAGAAAAGAAAAATAATATGACAGAACGAAAACATCAGAAAAAAACGACTAAAAGAAAGAGTACATAAATTTATAATAAAATACAAAAGTAAAATAGTAATCGCAAAAGTTCTTTAAAAAAGATCAAAGTAATTCATGAAAGAGATAATCAGAATAAAAAGAAATGTGGTAGATATAAAGAAAGAAAAAAAACGAATAAAATGATACGCAACAACTGATAGAGTTCCACTGCCAATAGATATAAATTATGATAAACTTGCACGTTCATCTCGAAGAACATTTATTATGAATATAAAATACTAGGGAACTGCTAAGCATCAGAAAGGTGTGGGTGTTGATGACTATTTGAATTTGGAACGAAGAAGAAATCAACATACAAATTCTATTTTTGGCCTTAGAAAAACCTTTATTTTTAAATAAAAGATACTTTTTTGTGTTGAAGTTGAAAATATTTCATCAAAAAAGATCCTCAGAAGCGAACGAAAACTTAAGAATTCGATGATTGAATCAATCCGTCACATAAAGATTATTTTTTAAATCTATCCCCAGACTAACTGGTTTCTTTAGAGAAGTATTTTGACTCTTAAAACTTATGTTTGCTTCGTTTATGATCACTTGAATCGAATCATCCCAGTATCTATTTCAATCACGTAAAGATTTTTATATTGATCCATAATGATACCTTGTGGATTAGACAGATTAGTCCGAAAAGTATCAGTTCTTCCTTTAACCAAATACGGTTTTTGTTGAAGTTTCTGAGCTGTAGCACCAGATGAATCAGCAAAATAAATTAACTCACCACATTTATCAATGAATATCCCTTCTGAAAGTTGTAGATCACGCGGGTGTAGGTGTCAGTGTGGGTACCAGTATACTATACCCGTCACATACCCCACCCACACCCTTTCTTCACGTTATTATTCGTTATCGTTGATCAAATCAATACTGACATAAGGGGCTTTATTAATCATCATATTTGTTGACCTCCAAGCGAACAAAGTACAGTAAAACTCTATCACTATAATTCAATCTATTGTATGGCTTTTATTCGTAGTTGATCGAGTATGCACTGGAATATCAACAGAGATTTCTGAAAGGAAGTCCTATATATATTTACAGAAAATATTTCATTAAATAAAATTCAATAATCTATACATATTTTATCTAAATAGTTTAGTTAAGTTTCATGCATTATTAAAGATTTTAATTACATGTGCGTATATATAATTTCGTGTTGAATAAAGAAAATGAACTGATTCGAACTTCATCCAGTCCTTTCTATTTCATTCTATTCCATTGTATAATAAATAAACAAAAGAACATAGAAACCCATTCCAAACAAACATTATTAAAAAGAAATTTAATTATTTTTTTGCGTTGTTATAAATGATGCATCTCATTCAAAAAAACAAAATCATTCATATATAAGAATATATGTTAGAAGAATATTAACAAAACTTTGTTTTAAATCGAAGTAAAATCATGATTAACGATAAACAACATCGACCAGTAGTTAAGAAACTTCAACGTCGTCATCGATCTTTGAAAAATAAAGTAAATTTATTAGACAAATTTTTCTAAATTTTTACCGATATTTAATTTAGCAACATGAGTTAAGTACAATTGGATCACAATCTACTACTATAATTCATACATCCATTCGACAAATAAATAAAGATCCTCTTACAGATAAAAGCTCATTAAAATATCATAACAGTATACATCCAGTATCAACTTTTACTTCTTATCAAATTGGAAAATTGTCTACAACGGAATACTCTATTGATCCATCAGTAAAACCAAGACGTTCTATGAGTCTAACTAGTCTTCGACAAGATTATGAATCTGTTTCACAAGTATTACTTTTAATTTGTAAGAAATGATTTTTTTATTTCCTTCTCTTTTTTATTCTAGTTAAGTCAGAACAAATGGAGATATGATCATTCAAATCGAGTTACACCACAATTCGATGCTCATTCAACGAAAACAGTTAATAGTTTAAAATTGATAGACACTAAAGTAAGTTGAAAGTTTATTGAATCATGATAGCTCTAGGATAGATTTTGAAGATTATACATACTTGAGGGATTCTTAATAATCTCACACCCTTAAAACTATTTCTCTCGTTCTTATATTACTTGTTGAATAAATTTAGTCATTATATTCATCATCTAATCGTTTTGATGTCACAAAAGACCATCATCGTCATCCAAATGAAAAGAAAAAGAAAAAGTAATTCATCGTTTTACGTATAACTATATATATTTCTTGTAACTTTTCTTATAGATGTTCACCTTTATGTATACTTTTGTCACTGATAATTGGTTTGCTATTATTAATAACTATTATTTTAGTTCCTACGATAATTCTAACAAAGTCAAAAACAACAAAAATTAAACGTAAGATATAATATGAATAAAGACAGTTAAGTAAATTTCCTTGTTTTTATGTAAATAGCTACTAACGCTGTATTACGTTGGAATCCAGTGGGCATCACGATTGCTGGAATTACGGGACTATCTGGTGCTGCTGCTGATCGTTTAACTCTTCCATTTACTTTAGCAATCGATTATGATAATACACTTTATATTACCGATAACGGATGTAATAGGGTTCAATCCTGGCTTAGAGGAGCATCAAACGGATCAACGGTTGCCGGAAATACAAATTGTACGCCGGGTGTTGGTTTAAATCAGTTGACCCAACCTGCCGGTATTATCATTGATTCAAATAGTAATCTCTATATAGCAGATTCTCAGAATTCGAGAATTCTTTTTTGGCCTAGAAATGGTATTTCAGGAACACTAATCGCCGGCAATAGTTAGTAAATAAGAGAAATATTTAATTAAATAAATAATAAATTTTCATCTTTTCAGATACTGCTGGTACCTCAAACTATGCATTGTATTCAGCATATGGGATGTCACGAGACTCGAGTTCGGATACACTTTATGTAGCAGATTTTGGCAATCACAGAATAATGAGCTACCTGTCAAATGCAACTTTTGGAACTGTGGTTGCTGGTGGGAATGGTGGTGGTACAAATAATACACAATTATATTATCCTACAAGTGTTTATTTCGAAGCATTATCGAATAGTCTAATCATTGATAATTATTTAGCGAACAATATTGTTCGATGGACAATAGGTGATAGTAAGTGGACGTTACTTGCTGGTAGTTTAAATTCATTAGCTGGTACTACATCTACACTTCTTACTTTGCCTCTTGGTATAACCTTAGATCCAATGGGAAATATGTATGTTGCAGATGCAGGAAATCATAGAATTCAATTCTATCCAACAAATCAATCGATTGCTTCAACCATTGCCGGTGTTACTAATTCACAAGGTTCCAATGCTACTCATCTGTATAATCCATATGGTTTAGCATTGGATAGTCAACTTAATTTATATGTAGCTGATACTGCTAACAACCGCATTCAAAAATTCGTACGCTATTAATTAAAAATGTCACTTTCATTCATGACTTTATAAACTATTTGATTTCACATAGTATTGTTTAGTGTATGCAACATTAGTATAAATTAAAAAGACAATTGAAATGATTTATTCTTGTTATTAATCAAATATATGATGAACTGATAATAATGCTTTTGCTTTGTTTTCTTCTCGCCATGAAAAAGACATGAGAACTACTAAATTTAAGCTTGAAACAAGCTGCACTAATCAGCTTTTCTCCGAGTAACTATACAAACAATATTTGTTGTTAATAGTAGAAATATGGATATATTTATTTAAAAGTAAATATTAATATATGAGTTAGTGTGTGAAGCGATAGTCATTTCATAATTTTGGTGATGGATCGACTTATTTTAGTAATTGAAATATGTTAATGGATCAGCTAAAAAAAAAGAAGAAATTGATAACTTTCTTTCTAATTAAATTTTTCATATACCTTCCGTGAAAATACATGTTGCCTCATTATGTTTAAATGTTTCATGTAATGAATAAAAATCATATACATTCTGGTGTTCTTGCCGATGAACACGAATATGAATAAATAAACCATCACCAATAGATACTTTCATAAAATAATTGACGCCATAAGCTACC
>CAJNOI010001293.1:0-16606 GCA_905250115.1 Adineta steineri | reverse complement strand
CAATTTATATCATAAATATATAAATAGCATTACCACCTTGTCAAACAACTAAAACTAATTAATTTAATTAAAATTTTTTTCGTCTAGCATGAAATAACACAATGTCGAAACGAACAACCATTTATAATTCGTATACCAAAACGTAATCAAGGTACACCAACAGCAAATCTTGATACACATCCTTCATTATCTCCAAGTACTCAATCAGATATCTCAGGTGAACATCCATCTTTAACAACACAAAATTCAACAGTACATTTATCAAAAGATATGACTACAAGTGAATTTATAGAAGAAAATCATGATTCAATACCACAAAATCCTATACCAGGTTTAACATGTTATCATCAACGTGCTGCATTACTTAAAGCAATATTAAATTATTTAAAAAAAGCTTTTACTGAACGAACAATGGTTGATACAACACGACATATTATGGATGGTTCATTACCAAATTCATTAAAACATATAATAAGTAATGCGGAATATTATGGTCCATCATTATTTCATTTAGCAACTGATGTTGTTACATCATTTATATTTCAAGAACCATCACAATTATCATCTTTACAAGATAATGGTTTAACAGATGTATTAATGCATGCACTTTTGAAAAAAGATATACCAGTTGCACGTGATGTTTTAGTATCATTACCAAATATATTTAGTTCATTATGTTTAAATGCACGTGGTTTAGAAAATTTTATGGAATATAAACCATTTGATAAATTCTTTCGTATTTTTTTAATATCAAAATATTTACCAGCTATGATACGAAGACGTGGAACAATTTATGGTACAGCATCAAGTCTTGGAACTGCTATTAATAAATTCATAATACAACATGTTAGTTTACGTACAGAAGTAATAAAATCAATGATAACATTACTTGGACAACTTGTTGAATTGGGTAATAATCCACAATATTCTTGTCAAAAATCAGAGTCATTGCCGTTAACTATAACAAATATAAATGTAGAAGAAAATAATAGAGATTCATCGGTTGATGAAGATGATGATGAAGATGATAAAACATTATCAAATGAAAATAAATCTGAAGACGAAACAGTTTCAGTTGCTGTACCATTACTTGATTATTTAAAAAATATAATGCGTTTTTTTGAAGGTGTTATTAGTAATAATCCAACAGATGATCATGGAAAAGAATTTGTTAAATTAGGAGGTTTAAAATCTTTACTTGATATTTTACAAATGAAAAATTTACCTATTGATTTTCCATCAAGTAAAGCTTGTCATTGTGTTGCTGCACTTTGTAAATCAACATTTGTAAGTATAGTTATTAGAAAATCAATCACCATAATTTTTATTTCGTTTTATTTTAGACTCTTTTACTTAACGATGATCAATTAATTGAAATAATTATACCAAATCTTGATACAATATTAGATATTTTAATAGATTTTTGTTCAAATCAACGATACGATAATTTATTATTAAATATAAAAAAAATTGATAAAATTGATTTTAAATCATCACCATTATCAATCTTATTACTTATGTTTGAACATCCAATGCTGAATAAAAATATTCAATTAATTGATAAACTATTTAAATTACTTTCATTAATTTCACAATCAATACCTACAAATAAGAAATTAGTTATTTTAGATTCATACATAAATTTAGTTAGCAAAATATTAATATCGAAATCATATACTCACGATGGTCTAGAATTTGCAATTATATTTTTATTAAATATATCAGAAATTAATCAAGTGACAAGAAATAAAATTTTACATTTATTAGTTAATCATATTGGTTTATTAGCCAAAGATGTTAGTGAAGACATTAAGTAAGTTGTAATTCCACGAAAATTTTCGCTGCCTTTCGTCAAACCGTGTCGAGTTACGAAAAACAGAAGTTGTAGTAACGCACTCATTCCAAAGGACTCTCCTTCCGTTACATTTGTCGAAAGAAGTTTATATTACTTAAGGTTTTCTCGCTACGAACGAAACGTTTCTGTCTATGCTTGAAACCAAGGCAATAGATTTGACGAGGATGAAATTTAGTTATTGAAAGCTTGTTCATACAAGGAGCTACTACTAAAACATTACGGTAACACACCTTTTTTTGAGCTTCTGAAAAGACATTTTTTTATAGCTTTGATAACAATATAGAGTGATCTGTTGCTTTTACGATATTAGACAAGAAGTTATCTTTTTCATCAATTTTCCTCAAAAAGTGCTTAATTCCGGCTGGTGACTACCGTTTCTTTTCGTCATTATCCAAAACAAATGATATATATCCACAGAAAATATAGGAAACTTTTCAACGAATGAGTTCAGTCGTCTTATGTCCGAGGAATCAACTATTTTTAATTTGATTTATATTTATTATTTAGACAATTACTTCGGGAAGTTGAAAATTATTTATCTCAAAAGAAATCCAATATTCCAATAACAACTAATGATCAATTATATGACTCATACAAAAATATTCGTAGTAATTCTATCACATTCATGGATATTGATTCAAATCCTATACAACCAGATTTACAATTACCAACTATGATTGTATTAACATCAAAAAATGCTAATCAACAGTTTTTATTACGTATTCTTAAAGTTATTATACAATTACGTGAAGCAACAAAAAAAGAACAACTTGATGCTCGAACATGTTTTGAAACTGATGTTCATAAATTAACACATCTTCTTGATACATTACGTCAATCATTACATTCATATTTTCCTCCATCAGATAATAATTCAATAAATCAACAAAACGATGTACTCCAACCAACTGATGAATTAGCTAATTGCTTAGAACAAATACGTACACGTTTACACACAATTTTAAATTCCAATACAATTGAACAACGTCAACAAATCTTTTACCAGCAAGATATATATAATTTAATGCGACAGTTTGAATCATTAATTAAAGATTTTCCTCAACCACCATTATTAACAATAATGATAACAGGTATTAATGATTTTTTACAAATAAATCCACCATTAACTCCACAAATATATGAACCAATGGATCCTGGACAATTTCTACCAAATCAACAAACAAAATTAAGTGATTTATTAAATATAAATCAATTGTGGGATTCATTAAATGATTGTTTATTATCAATAGCTAAATTACCTGATCCACATGCTGTTTTAGTACTTCAACCAACTGTTGAAGCTTTTTTTCTTGTTCATGCTGCTGATTTAGATAATGAAAATGAAAAACACAAGAGAAAGAAAAAAGATCGTGAAACACGTGAAGTATTATTACATTTAGAATGGTTTAGTTCAGCACCAACAACAACAACATCAACCAATGAATTACCATTAGATGCACAACAATTTGTTAAATTTGTTCGTACTCATCGTATGCTATTAAATCAAGTTTTACGTCAAAGTACTCAACATTTAACTGAAGGACCATTTCATATATTAACTGATTATACATCTATACTTCATTTTGATATTAAAAGAAAATATTTTCGTCATGAACTTGATCGTTTAAAAGAAACTATACGTGGACAAGATTTAGCTGTACATGTTCGACGTAATTATATATTTGAAGATTCCTATAGAGAATTAAGTCGACGTACGCCAGAAGATTGGAAACATCGATTTTATATTGTATTTGATGATGAAGAAGGACAAGATCCTGATGGACGTTTACGTGAATGGTATTCACTAATAACACGTTCAATGTTTGATTCAAATTATGCTTTATTTATGATAATTCCAGGTGATCGTGTAACATATATGCCTAGTTCATCATCACATATAAATACAAATCATTTAAAATATTTTAAATTTATTGGACGTATTATAGCTAAAGCTATATTTGATAATAAATATATAGACTATCGTTTTACACGTTCATTTTATAAGAATATACTTGGTATCCCTGTATGTTATACTGATATGGAATCAGTTGATTTACAATTTTATAAAAAATTAGTTATGTTATTACAAAATGATATTGAACAATTAGGTTTAGATTTAACATTTTCATTAGATGCAAGTGAATTTGGTGAAAATAAAGTTATTGATTTATTACCAAATGGTTCACGTATTGTAGTAACAAATGAAAATAAATATGAATATATTCGTCTTGTTTGTCAAGAAAAAATGATTGGTTCAATAAGACAACAAATAAATTCATTTTTAGATGGCTTCTATGATATTATCCCAAAAATTTTAATATCAATATTTAATGAACAAGAATTAGAATTACTAATATCAGGTTAAATCTCTTTCTTTTTGAGAAAAATATTTGTGGTAATATTGTAAAATTGTTTTTTCTTTATGTAATACTACTAATTATTCTATTTAATCAAGACTTATTTATTCATATTATCTAATCTAATAAAGTATTCATAACACAAATAGAAAAAAGTGAATTATCATGATCAAAAATGTTTATTATCAAATTAACAAACTTCAAAGAATCGATGAGGGTGTGGATGTTATACTAACTTTACTCTGACACCCGCACCCTCAAGATGACAATTAAACCAGTTAATGAATGTAAGATTAAATATATATCTAAATTAGTTATAGGGATTTTTTTTGAAAATAAAAAATATTTATAATGACGATAGATTACTTTCGAATGATACTATACCAAGTACAACTATCTCATTATATAGATCATAATTCTTTTTTATTTTATTTTCATATACTATAGATTCAAAGATATTTCGAATATTGATTAATTTCACATTAATTATCGCTATAATATTTATTGCATAAATAATATGTTATTATTGTAGCTCCATTTGCTAAAAGAAAATATTTGTCATTATTTTGACAAATATTTATTAAACATGGTATGGTTTCATTATACATTACACCAACCACTCTTTATTAAATAATATGCATGATACTGGTATATGTCATCATACAAATTACTAACGACACACAGCGGAGAACGTAACAGAAAAATATTTCTCTCACGTTACTGATATATTATTAACAGTTAACTGAAAGAATAAAAAAAGGAAGTAAATAAATATTAGATGAATATTCGATTTTATTGATAAGAGCTACCGACATATAACATCACACATTCCATAAGATGCAATTCTTTTTCCTTTCCTTTTCGTATAACGAGAAGAACAGTACCTTAAAATAGTACATAAATTACGACGTGAAACAATTTTATGCTCACAAATAAGAGCGTTAGAATCTTTAACAGGCTATGCGAACATTGGATTGTTTAAATAAAAAAAAGGATTGAAATAATTGATACTTTTATTCAACAGGGTGTGAGTATTACATTAACATTTTCTCTGATACCTAAACCCTCAAGATACGTACCGAAAATTGAAAATTTTAGTAAAAACAATTGGAAATAAAAATTAATTATTTTTTTCTTCGAATATTTCTAATACAATCGAGTAAGAATTATCAAACATGTATTTTGTTATAACTTGTCAAAAGAAGCAATTAAAGCTTAAATTATCATAGATGAACTCAATAAAAATAGAGATTGAATAAGCAATTTGATGAAAGCAAATATTCTATATTTTGCAAAATTGTATCAATTTTTTCTAGTAATATTCTTTTAACAACTAAAGGTTATCGTTATCATTTTTACATTAATATTTAAAATTTTGTGATTTTGACGGTTTAAGTGCGGGTGCAGATGAATAATGAACCCCCACGTTCTCTCTATATATTTTCTTTCATATCAGCTAAATTCAATTTGATTATCTGATCAAAACAGAAATCGCTTAAATAGATTGATAATATAATGTGATTCATTAGTTCAAGTATGTTGCTTCATAATTAAAAGCATTTTGTTTAGTCGTATTCATCGCATAATTTGGGCGTAGTCATAAAAATAAAAAAAGTGTCTTGTTCGGATGCCTCGTATAAGAGACGATGACAAAGCATAAATTTGCACAAACAAAATTATTTTTTTCCCCAAAAACAAATACAAACGCACTTATAACTAAAATTTTTTCGTATGCGTAATACACAAGATCGAAAAATCGATACGTCGTACAACCGGGAGCTATTTATATTCATTTTATTCACCTTTTCATTGTATTTTTTCTTTTTTCTTTATCGATTCAGGTAGCTACGATTGGTTGACAAGCCAAAAATGACATCATAAATTACTATAATATGCTTGCTTGATAATTATTCTATCCACCTTTTTTTTCTCCATGAGTATTTACATCCTTACGCTCCACAGGTAACATCATTTTAAATATTTTTCTCAATCGTTGTATTCACTACACATCTATTTCGTACACATGGCGCATCTATTATGGTTATTATGTTTTGTATTGATTCTCGTAGCGTTTCCTAGTGTATCGGCAAATCTTGTCATATATACTGTGACTTTTGTTTCCTGTGTTGAGGGTTCAACTTGTCCTCAGGGAAATCCATCCAGTTACAGTGCAACATTTGCTTTAAACGGTACTCTCAGTCCAAATATCACTTTAAATGTTGGTGATACGTTACAATTTAATTTGGCTACGAGTGTACCTAGTCATCCACTGACAATATGCCAAAATAGTGTCGTACCCAGTTTCTGCCAAGGAGCCGCTTCTACTAGTTTACTCAACAGTCCAATTACTAACGCAGGTACTACGACTTCTGTTGTATTTAGTACCAGTGGTACTTATTATTATGGATGTAATAATCATCCCGGAATGGGTGCTATGATTAACGTCATACAAACAGTTACTGCTGCTGCATCAGCTTCAACAACTGTTGTTACTTCATCAGCTGCAACAGCTATTGTTGTTACTTCATCAGTTTCAACAGCTAATACAGCTTCATCAGTTGCAACAGCGATGGTTACTTCAGCATCAACAGGTTCCACATCGTCATCAACAAAGGGTACTGGTGCTAGACATCAGTTATCTGTACTATTCCTGTTCACAGTTATCGTCGCTTTATTTACATTTATCTTCACCTAAAAGTAGTGACATTATCATTGACTTCTAGTTTCTTCATTTAATAGTTTCCGATCTTTACTTTTTTCTCAATAAAAAATATATATAATCAACGAAACCGAAGTATAATAGAGTATATTTTCACTCTTTCAGAGTGACGATGTTATGACTTTCTCCACGTCCTTACTTTCAAATATTCTAAGCAATGTTATCAGCAAATCATAAAGATGACGATAAAATTAGATGTGGATGTGGATAAATAATAAATATCCACATCCAAATATCGTAATTGTTTGTCTTTTTTTGTAATATGAAACTATTTGAATAATTGTACTCTCAGTTATGATCGATGTTGTATTTCATATAGATTGATATCATGACAACAAACTTAAATAGAGAAAATCGTTAAATATAGTTCAAACAATATAAGATGTATTCTCAATAAAAAAAAATAGTAATACAAAGAAATCTTTTTTGCTGTAAGACTCGTAGAAGGACAGTTGGAAAATATTTTTGTAACTATCTAAATTCAATTAAATAGTACACAATTATTTGCGTTTACATATATATATATATATATATATTTAAATATTAACTGGTAAGGATAATAGATTCTAATTAAAATATATATTTAGTTAAATATATATAGAGTTTGTAAGTCAAAAGCTGTCCGATATAATATGATAGATAGAATTTTTCTTTTTAATTAAAGGATAAAAATAGAGATATTTGTCAACAAGTTTTGTTATCATTAAAAAATTAATGATAAACTCATCAATACATACTTTTAAATTTATTTCTTGAAAGATGTCACCATTGGTTTTCTCTCAACGTCAATTGCAATTTTTATTTATACATGATAAAATGAAAAGACTTTGTTACTCATGCAAAATTTACAATTCGATAGAATTTCAGTTTAACTAAAAGATTTTCCAAAAGTTTCGAATATCAATGAAAGTAAAACAAATGCATTTTCAATCAATCGTTGAGTTCAAAAGAAATTAAATATGTTGTTATTTCTTACAGTAACATTTCAGTTTTATTATAATATCGACTATGTTTAGTTTTCATCATAAGCATTTATTATTTAAAGAAAAAAAAACTATACATCCTTTTCCGCTTTTCGGTTAATACGAAGTCAAGTTTTATGTACTAAATAATATTACACTTTGCTTGTTTGTGCAACACAAGTTGTTGGCTTTACTATTCCAGTTCGTCTAACAGTATGGGTGCGTGTTAATGGCATCAATGGATTGACTTGCACACGATTTTTATTCCATAATTCACGAAAATTAGCCAAACAAACAAATGGTACAAGTAATGGTAGGAAGTAAACTATATAATATAGGTATAATATTTGAATATCAACAGCAAATGTCGGCACACCTAAACGAATAATTCCA
Source organism: Adineta steineri (assembly GCA_905250115.1). NCBI lineage: Eukaryota > Metazoa > Rotifera > Eurotatoria > Adinetida > Adinetidae > Adineta > Adineta steineri. The sequence goes on along the minus strand of CAJNOI010001293.1, from coordinate 8,320 downwards.
ATGATCACTGCTGGTTCATCGAAAAATATATAAAGACAAGAAACACTCAATAGCTGAACGGTCATACGACGATGTTGACGCCAATTGATCTGCTGTTGGACATGACGTTTCTGTAACACAACACGAATAATCAACCATAGATTAAGAATTGTGATCAAACATACTGGAAGAACACCATACGTCAACCAGTTAAACATTACTAATGCATCATTATATGCATAACAACACCATCCGCAAAAAAGTGCAGATAGGTAAAAGGTATTTGTGCATGGGTAAAAGAAAATCATGACAATATAATACATCCAAGGGATAAATAATGAAATAAATAATGGAATATAATGAAAGAAGATTTTACCGCGAGTTGTATTCATAAGACCAGGATGAAAAATTAAAAAATGACGTTCGAGAGAAGCCCAAGTCATCACCCATACACCAACAGCATAATTAGATAATGCAAAAAAATTCCATAATAAACAAAAAACTGAGGATGATGCTTGACCTATTCGTAAATATTCTAGTGTTAATGGTAGATCTGATATAGTCTGAAAGAAGCTTATAATAACAAGAGTAATAATTGTATGATTACGTAATGATCGACGAAGTTTCGGTTTTGTTATTAAGTGAAAAAAGAGAAAGAGTGAACAGCAGATCGATAATAATTGAAAAATAAGTAAAATAATAAATTTAATAAGGTTTGCGATGTTTGTTTCGAATGAGATATCCTTATACGAAAGATTGGTAATTTCTGTCGAATTATTGTATGGATTCATATCTTCACGATTAGATGAGGAAATAATAATACTAACTTTTACCGCCGCTGAGTCGACTCAATAAATGAAAGATAAGCTTTTATAATGAAGAAGAAAAAGAAAAAAAAGAATTATAATTAACGCCGCTTGTTAATGAAATAATTGCCGTAAATAGAGTTCTATTCTTTTTAATCTTTTAGAGTACCATAAGCGTTTTAAATTGCGAAGTCGCATTAATTTAAACTCGCAATAACGAGGCGATGAGTGTAATGTAGCATAAATTTGCCATTTTTCAACATAATAATATAGTTTATATATGAGCCTTGTTTTCTTTAATATATACTCAGTGACACAAGATTAAATGCTTTGCTGAAATGATTGCTTTTATCATAATGTAAATTATAGAGAATATTCTATAATATATCAAAAACTAAAGTCGATTTCAAATAAACACAATCCCATATTGAAATGTTCAGGATTAGGTATCGATTTATTCCTGGAAAAAAAGTCAAATATTTGTTTTAAAGTTATAATAGTCGAAATGTTCTTACATTCATTAAATGGTCATAAGAATGCCTTAAGGTGACCAGTAAAACATATATAATCAAATGTTTAACAAAAGTTCGGAGTATTTTTGTGTATAACCATAAATTGTATAAATAGGTTCACTCTCATTCTTTTCTCGATAAGATAGTTCGTAAGTATTAGATTAAATAAAAATGTAATCAACATAATCTTTTTTTAGTTAAAGCTTCACAACATACATCTCGAGTTTTCGATATTAGAATTACCTGTCACAATAAATTTTGTCCACCTACTAATACAATCATGAAATCTTTCACAATTGAAAAATGAATTGCTATCACATTAGATTCTTTTTATCTACACGACAAGTAATATTTTCCAACGTACAAGCGATTATCATCGATACTAACTTATAAACAAATGATTGTATTTTGATGATTGACAATCTCTTGTTCTAATTTGAGATTTAATCAAGTTCTATCGATAATCGATTTTATGAAATTTAGGTTGACATTTGAAGGGTATGGTATTATCTTCATCCACATCCTCTCCCTCAATAAATGATTGATGAATAGAAATTAAAATTTATATTTTAAGGTATTTAATTGTTTATTTCAATTAGAAAATTTTGTTGTTACATAGAAAACATTTCACTCATGTGTTAGTTAATAAACATTTGATTCTTAAAATGGATAAAAATAAACTTTCAAAAGAAAGATAATATTAACAATCTCATCAAATGAGAGTGTGAGGGTGTTAGTATTCTCTTTCTCACATCCAGACAGTTAAAAAAAATAAAACTTAGTGGCAGGCGTCGTTCCTCAGTTCATAGTTTACAACGTTTACTTATGGATAATATAATGTTGATAAGAAATGCCGCTAGAACCAGCCAGATTATCTCGCATAGACATGACACTACTTGCTCCACAGTTTTTGAGCGCCGTTCAGATACCCATTTTTGAGTGTAATACGCTAATATGAATATTATTATAAGAATCAGTCCAAAAATAAGAGGCAGTCCAATAAATTTAGCATAATAGAGATAAATAGTAATTATATTAATACCTATATCACCAATACATATCGTGAGTAAAAGAATTTTGTAAGTGTCCTTATCTTCTTTGAAACGGTAACCAAACACAGCAGCACCAATAAAAAGAGCTAATGAGAACATATTGTAGAGACTAATATCAAAGATAATCAGACAATAAAGTGTTCTAATAGCAGAGTAACAACCAAAAAGTAGTATGTATGCACCCGCAATTTGAACAGAGCTCTCTTTAAAACAGAGTGTACTAGTCAATCCAAGAAATAATAAAGTATAACGGTTTAAATTAATCATGTTGCTGAATAAACAATAGCAGTAGAATGAGATAAATATTAGAATGTATAGTTTATTGAATTCAAATTTGAGAACTTCATGAAGTAGATGTTGACTTGTGGTATTGCGATTGTTATCGGTAACTGATTGTGATTTCATCGTTGATTGTGGAGTTTTATATTGAATGGTGGTAGACGACATATTCAGAGTATTGGTATATTCTTGTTGAATCGTAGTTTGTGAAATAATTCTCTGTTCTCTCGATCCTTCCACAATCAGTTTGTGCACTCGGCGATTGCGCATCTCATCAATTGTATTCTTTTGATTGACCTTTTCTTTTTGAGCGTTTTTAGTCTCAATATTCTGAGCAACAGGTTGCTCACGCGTTGGACGTGACAAATGCTTGTAAATTCGTTTCCATTTGAAAATGCGGGCTACGCTGCCTTTTTTCGACGATTTTTCGCCAACTGAACTGTCCATCTATGAATATTTTGTGTGAGTACGAGCTTCGTTTTAGTAGACAAGAAATGATTGAAAACAAATTTGCTTTTATACTGTTATAGTTGGCAATTTCCTAAATGACACTTTAAGGCTGCTGTTTACTTTAAAAATGTGCTTTTATACTGTTATAGTTGGCAATTTTCGAAACGGCACTTTAAAGGTGCTGTTTATATTAAAAATGCACATGCTGTAAGACGAAAAATATGCATAAAACAAGAGAAAATTGACGTTCTTTCGAAATTCATTCTTTTAGTAGACGTACGTAGGTGAATTCTATTGTCGCCGAAATTTTTTTTCGACGATGATGAATTTCGCCAAATGAACTTCTCACCGAAAGCTCAAACAAACTGCATGTAATCAGTCTTATAGGCAACAATTGTATATTGAATAATTCGTTCATCATAGAGTGTGGGTATCAGAGTATAAGGTTAATGTAATACTTACACCCTAGTTGGAGATAATGATTCATATGCATTGAGATCGGCAATAAAGTAAAAAGAAATAATAAAGTAATGGTAATAAAGCACCATTATTTTTGATGTAACAGTATTTTGAGTTTATTTCAAGTCATGCATCAATAGAGAGTTATAAAATAAATATATTTTAATCAGAAAGAAATTCTCTATAAGATACACTGGATCCTGTCACTTAGGGATTTAACAATACTAATACCAATACCCAATACTAATATCAATAGCATTGGTATTGTTACCCTTCTATCGTCACTGGCATCGAACGTCACTGTAGACGTGGTCTACTGCAGATAGATATAATTCAAAGAGAGATGATCATCATCTTCATCGCAATAGTATAGCCATTATGATAAATACTAAAGACAGCCTATACAGTATTTGATGTAAAGACATCGGCTGTAATAATAGTATCTCCTTCTACAAAAAAATAGGATAAAATATTTTTAAATCTAAATGCTACACGGTTCATTAATTATTATGCAAAGTTCTTCTTTTCTAAGAATTGATAAATTTATGTTCCTATTCTTTTACTCTGTAATGCCTATTCATGATGAACAATTAAAAATTTATTTTAACAATTATAAAACATATTTATCTCACCTCACATGCGTTTTTTTCAACTTACAGTTCCCTGCTCTTTAAATCATTTAATATATATTAATGCATTTTTAGAGTTCAAGAAGGTCGAATTTGTCAATATATTATAAATCTTCATGATCAACAATAATAAATTAATCTGATGAGTGGCGCGCTTTTCTTTCGTTTCATAAACTTAATTATCGATATTAATTTCAAAGTATCTCTTAATTAAATAGTGTTATTAGAGATATAAAATAAAATAGTTACATCTGTTGAACCAACAACCCATTAATTGAAATCGGTAAGTTATACGAATTATAGTTGAAATAAATTAATGATCACAAAATACCATTAGAAAATGAACCGTAAAATAGAATACCAATAATCCATTTAGTAAAATTAAAGATCTCCTAAACTTTTTGATTTTTATAGTCTTGTCATAAAATCAATCTAGAAATGATAGAGATAAGAACTAAACTATCGAACAAGAGAAGCTCTTTAATACGTTTTTACGAAAATTTTAGATAAGAAATAAATCTTTTCTCAATTGATCTGTTCAATTGTGAACTACAAATAAATTCAAACATATTTTTCCACTAAGATATCATTATTTTCTTTCAAGCAGCCTGCTAATAGACTATAAATATTTGCAGAAGAAAAACAAAAGAATATTTTTCTTTTTCTTTTCATAAATGCTGTATATTATTGCGTGTGACTGTGCAGTCATATCCATTTGGAATAAAGTCATCGTTATAGATTCCTTTAATCAGCTCTTCTGTATGCGTTCTTCGACTCGATTAAATAACTCAAAGCATAAAAAAAAGAAAAAGAGAAAGAGAAAGAACAAGAAGGAATGATTATGCGTAGAAAAAATCAAATATCGATAACAAAGTGTGCGTAACGGCATCTGACAAGTGAGTCCGTAACATCAACAATAAATCTTTTTCTGTTCTCTATCTGACTATATAAAATTACCATGATAAATATTAACCTTCTCATTTTCTGTGCATTTGTGCGTATGAACGCGCATGCTGTGGTGTCATATAAAACTGTAATGATAGAATAACTATATCAACTCTACTTTTGTAATATTTATTAAAAGTGTCGCACCTATAAGTTTGGCGAAGAAAGTTAAATTCAAAGAAAAGTACAATATACGGTAAGTCATATAAGAGAAACTAAATATAAAGCCTTACAATAGAAACGAGATACGAAATGTGTCTGAACTCTTCAGAATTCATCATACACTTACATCTTGTATTCAGTTCTCAAAATTCATGATCGAGTTTATGAAACCGATGAATTACAAATGTATTCGAAATTTCTATGTAAAAAAAAACTAGTTACATTCATATAGTTCTGTATATATACCTCCTTAGGAAAAAAAAAATAGTTTTAGCTTATATTTCTCATGTATTGTCACTATAAACATGACTTCCATGTTTTGAAAGCACGTGAAGTTTCCTATTGTTTAGGAAGAAATCTAGAAGATTGTTGAGTATTGGAAAAATTTTCTACATGACATACTGAAATTTTTCAACATGTTATCACATTACATATTCCATTGTTATTTTCCAATATGTTGTTTAGAATTTTTTCCCATATATGTATATACATATGTCTCTTCTGTTCTGTTATATTTTTTTCTTTCTATATAAAAAACTTCTTCTTTTTAGAATTTATTAAGTCGCATGCGTAGGTAGTATTCGAATTACTCTTTAGCACATAAGTGCATGCTAACAAATAAATATTCGAAATGATATAGAATTTCACGCTCTATCAAAATCTATAATCGCTTCTGTAAATTATCCTATGCAAATAATAAACCAAAAAAATTTCACAATGTAACGAAAAATGCAGATTTTTGGCATATGACGATTCAGAATATGTTCATCTCTCAGAACTTTTAATTGCTTTTTTCAAAAAGATAATTTTATAGCTATAGAAAAATTTTAAAAACTAATTTTGATAACAAAGAAGCAATTACGACTGCAGGAGTCTGAACAGGAAGTTGCTTTCATTGTACCATCTTGTGAGTGTGGGTGTGGAATATAATATGAGAGTTTTATTGAAATAAAAGTCTCATGTCATATCTCTACTGAGTAATCAATTTGATGTAAAGTATGATTACATAGCATTAAAGAGGAGGAAAGTATTTTATACAACGATAAAAAATAAATAGATTTATCGGCCAACGTATATCTTAGTTTTAAATAATCATAATTGCTTTATTGATTTTTATACTAGAGAATTTATAAGTAGATCAAATGTCAATAAGAAAATAAATAATGATCAATATCTTTCGTAAATATGAAAGCATGCTTCACTATGACGGACTATGAAAAAAACAGTACCATGAAAGGTGCACTCGAGATAGTTGCTCTCGCGACACTTATTTCCCAAGGATACTTGCTCCCAACGATATTTGCTCTTCAATAGTATGAAATAGACTTTCTACGAGTTACACGAAGAATAGAAGACAACGAGAAAAAAAATAACAAGAAGAAATTATGAATGTTTCAAATTGATCGAAGAGATTTACTGATTAAAAGCTGGACTTGGTTTATCTTTTATCCACAGCTATTAATTACTTAAATCGTCGACATACGATATTAAATAAGTAACTAAAAGAAAGTACAAAAGAAAACAGTGCAGAGTAATTTTGTTCCCTTCGTATTGATAATGATCATGTTGGTGATCGATAGTTGATATTGGAGAGCAAATGTCATTGGGGAGCAACTATCTTGGGTGCACCTTTCATGGATGCGCAAAAAAACGGTGGACGTAAATTTCGTATGATATTCATTTGTAACTCATCTACATTCACTTGATGTTTCACCACCTTTCCTCTCCTTAGACAAAGTTAAAGAGAAATTCTTCATCCAGTTCTACTTTTATAAGTAAAAGCGAAAAGAATTAAAAAGAATCTGATCATTTTTCTTCTTTCATCTTAAGAAGAAATGAAAAAACTATTAAGAAGAAATCATTTATCGATTAAGTGTATTTTGAAGACAGTACTTGATATATATATATATATATATATGCGTTTTATGTATTCATTCTGTTGCTGTTGACGTATATTCAGCTAGGAGAAATGATCTCTCCTTGAATTTTAATACATGTGGTAGAACTATAAAGGATATGTATGTTTTCTTTTATTCATTCTATTTTTCGTTAACAAATATCATTTTATGTGGGTGTATTATTTCTTCACACAATATGAGAATTTCCGCATCCATTGATTTCAATGTTTACTATAAATCTCAGAAATTAGATAATTCGGGTCTGTAGTTATTAATAGGCATGACTTGTATGTTAGTAAATGCTATAAAACAACTATTAGACATTAGTACAAGAATGATCGATTTAGTGATGTAACTGCAAAGAAATTAAACTCATCATCCTATGAATATAAACTACTTATTTTCATAAATGTAACATTGTTATATATATATTGATATAGAGATAATGGTTTACTCTGCAAATACGAATCATTCTACATCTGCACAAAGAACACCACATTTTTCACTTTCACGTCCATTAATGATCATTCTCATTATTGGATCAGTAATTTTAACAATTATTTATGTTAATCACCAAGGAATAATCGCAACAGAAATATTGACAGTCGGTAGTTCAACGAATTGTTTAATAAATTCCAAACAAATCGATCAAAATTGTCACTGGTATTTTTTAAATTATACACCAAGTGCATGGGAATCTAGTTGGACTGATAATATTGAACAATTACAAAATATCGTTTGTGAAACATTAACAAATATAGATAATTTAAATAAATCAGCTTTAGCTGTCGAAAGATTAATCGAATTACAGAAATTTGGAAGAAATCAAACCGAAAGTAATAAACAATCAAGCGATATATTTCTATCGAGAATGGTTTATCAACAAAAATGTATTAATCCAATAACAAATATATCATCTAGAGGCGTCATCGTATCGCAATTAATCGAACCACTTATTGGTTTACTTCGAGATCCATTGACAATATGCAATCGTGTGAATGCACTGCCTGCTTCTGTATATGAAGGAGCAATTTTACAATCAAAACGTTTTTTTCTATTATCAGTCGCAGCTCCGTTTTATATTCATTCATCAACACTAAGTCCTAATAATAATGTACCAATGATGATTACATCAAATAAACGTAATAC
>CAJNOI010001292.1:0-16610 GCA_905250115.1 Adineta steineri | reverse complement strand
TATGCATTTTACCAACTTGTGATAAAAATTGAAGAAATGTATCATTCCAATCAGTTTGTGTCAATACACGTTTTAAATAAACACTTAACATATCTTTTCGAAATGTCATTTGTGCTGAATCTACTGTTAATCCACAATCTTTTTTAGGCATAAAACCCTGAAAACCATCATTACGAATAAGAAAATATTGTTTTGTTATATCAAATGAAAATAATTTTCTATAAACTGCATCGGATAAAACTGGTATAAGTGGAAAAACAATGGGTGCAAATGTATTAAGCATCGCTATATCATCCGAATTAAAATTAAGAAATTTAGATAAATAATCAAAACGATAACGAAGATCTGATTGAAGTCGATTACCATCAATATGTTCGACCATTGTAACAAAAAAAGAATTTATTGTGATGCCAAAGCGTTAGTTCGTCTTCTTTTTTTCTTTTTCTCCAAGAATAGTTCTTTTCTCCTTCGCTTATTCTCTTATCTCGTATTATATAGAAAAAAACATGAAGCTTTATTATGCATGATTTCTGAACCATCGTCATTTTACATAACACATCAATACAATCTATAGAATCTACTAGTTATTTTCATTAGACTTTCCGCTTCGGAAAATGCTGGCTAATTCATTCATACGATGAGAATAACTCAGAAACAATGTAATGTTAAATCAAATATTTCCATAAAAATAGAAAAGAACAATCAATATTAGCGTGTTCAACCAGAAAAATTGCTTTACATGACATAATTTAGTGTCTACTAGTACATTATCTTCTCGAATAATTATCTTTTAAAATTTATGAATTAAATCTTTTTATAATAATAGTATTTTCCATTAAAAAATGTATAGTTTAATGATAATAAAACGACTAATCCAAGCGTAGAATTTATTCATGGAAAATTGTTATATGAGTAGAGAGCGCACATTTATGAAGTGTGCTTGAACTAATACATATTTCAAGGATATTTTATCTTAAATAACCATAATTGATTAAAAATTAAACGAACTGAATCATACATTCGAAAGATTTTCTAAGAGATTATATTCATGATAAAAATTAATTTATTCTTAGAACTTCTTCTGATACTTTTTAATCTCTCGTTATTGTGTTTCAAGGACATAGATAATAAATAAGATTGTGCTAATGATTAAACATTAAATGACATCCGAAATATAGTGTTGAACGACATTGATATGCAATAGATGTTGATAGACAAAATTATTATTGAAACAACTAACGAAGTACGTGACAATTGAATAGAAACAAATAATTTATAAAATTTGCATAGACATAGAACGCTCGAGTTTGAATTGTTTCTTTCTTTTTTATTAATATGTCTAAGTGAAATAAGAATATATACTATTAATTATTTACAAAACAATTTTTTATATGCACATTCAATTATATGAAATGAATTTAGTCTTTTTTCATTTACGTATGACAAAAGATCGTGTAATTTTTTATGTAAAATGTAATAACTCTACGTATGGATGTATGAATAAGTATCTGAAATGCATTCTATTATTTCTGATCATAGACGTGAAATTAATAGTGATGAGTAGTTTATTTCAAAGATAAATCTATCATTTTCTAGACAGTCAATATATTAGAGAAAATTCGATATTTGCTTATCTTTTACTGATGAACTACGAGTAATTAGTTCTATTGTAATCAGAATTCTTATTCATCTGAAATTGTTATATTCTCCGTTTCTTTAATTTAGTATAAAATACAGATAGAAACTATTAGAATATTTAAAGATCTCAAAAATATTGAGATTTTTGAAGAGAATTAACATTCTAATTCTTCTTGATGTTTTCATTTATTTGAAATTTTACAAATGTACTTAGATAATACTCGATGTGATATAATGAATGTTCGCGTAATGCAGTCGTGAGTCTATATTTAATTATGTGACGTTTAGTTTATTATTTGATGACGCAAAAGAAAATAAAACTCATAATTATAGTTTTAAGTGCATAAAATTCCTTTTTTTTTTGAAGCTTATAATTAATTATCTGACAGGTGGATTTGATAATGAGAACTTTTTTTACGCATGAAATGTTCTATTCCATTAGTGATGATTTATTATTTTAAAATAAAAAAAAAGTCATTATTAGAATTGTATCTGTTGAACGTATTGATAGACAGTTTTTTTTCCTTAATTTTGTATACATTCACAGATATATTCTATATGCGGCCTTATGTCAAATGAAAAATAAAACAATACTGTTTGTAGTTCTGGAAGTCCTGTCTACAAATTATGTCTGTATTTCTATTGCAATAGATTTATTAAGATAAAAGAACTAATTATAATGCTAATAGATTTTATTGTTTGAATGCAAATTTTCTGAATATTATTATTGCTTATCACATTTTTAATCAGAACAGAAATCTTAAATAATATTTTGTTATACAATATTTTAATTAATGAATTATTCATATATATACAACATTGAGAACTAATATTAATCAAATCTTTTTGATTTATTTCATAGCATAAATGAAAACAATATATATTACAAAATCGAATATATTATTTAAATAAACATTTTGTTTGTTTTTTTAATGGAGTATTTTGATTTATACCTTGTTCAAGTGAAAATCCATAATGCATTGCAAAAAAATCATTCTGTATTCGAAAAACTTTATTTATTGTTCGTATACTTAAACGTTTCTTGGTATTATCAAAACTTTCTTCCTTCCATATAATATCAAATAATAGACTTTCTAAATATCCAAGTAACATATTAACATGTATATAATCAACATTCGTTGATTCTGTATGATCAGATTCAGTATGTATTTCACCAATTTGTGATAAATATTGAAGAAATATATCGTTCCATTCGGTTTGAATAAAAATTTTCTTTAAATACACACTTAACATATCTTTACGAAAATCAGTTTGTGCTGATATAACAGTTGTATTTGTTTCTTCTTCACTTGAAAAACTTTCAAAATCATTATTTCGAAGAAGAAAGTATTTTTTTATTACATCAAATGAATATAATTTATTATAAATTTGTTCGGTTATAAATTTTATTTGTGGAAATATAATGGGTGCTAATGAATTAAGTAGAGTGACATCTTCTTTTGTAAAATTAAGAAATTTTGATAGATAATCAAAACGATAACGAAGATCCGATTGAAGTCGAGTTGTATCAATATGTTCAGACATATAAAACAATTTTCTAAAAAAAATAAAAGAAAATTCTATGTATATTGAATATGATGGTAGTTGTTTTGAAAAATAAGAGACCTAGAAAAATATTTTTTTCTCATATCTCAAGGTGCTTTTTCCATTTAAAATTCTTTACACTCACGTTCACATTCCTGTCATATTGGAAATAATTGGCTATTTCCTCTAGGTAATAATATAGTTTATTCTTTGAAAAAAAAATCTTTGCTCCATCCTTCGTGAAAACTATGTAGAATCTTTCTTTGTCGAGGAAATTTTTAATTAAACTATTCTATCAATTACAAAAAAAAACTTTTTTTGTAGTCACATCCACAAGTTGAAACTAAAAAAATGGCAAAACCTAATTATTTTCTCTTGAGAATTATATAGAATGATAAGTTTCTTATTTTATATACTCATACAAACTATTATGCTATTCAAGCGTATAAATCTAATCTTAATATTACGTTTGTAACAATATATATGTTAGGGAATACAATGATTTATTGAACTGTCAAACTATCACTAACTAAATAGAATCACATCATTTGGAACTAAATGATCTCCATGTTTTTTTTTTTCTTTTTCTCATTCATATGAACTTTTTCAACTTACAATATATCTCCGAGGATGTTTTCTGTCGTGCTTTATAGAAAGAATCCACAATAGTAATTTTAAAATATAATAAACCTCAGGAGATTATAAGTTTTCCCTAATTACTATGTTCTATTATTCTCATGTCTTACAAAACAAATCAACTATTATAATAGAATTCAAGAATGGAGGAATTCTTCTATTAATAGATAGTAATTTTAATCTTCTAGCTTATATTTCATGTTAAATAAGTATATAGTACAATACTACAATTAATATTTGTAATTTGCTATTTATAGAAAAAAATATACACCTAAATATTAGATGATCTATTTACAGTTTTTCTATTATTTATTAACCTTCCGGTGGTGTTTGTGGATCCAAGAGACCCACCACAGTGTTTTTTTTCTACTTTAAAATCTCTGCAATTCGAAGTGATCTTTTCGCTAATCGTTAATCTTCTAAAGATGCATAAGAACCATATGAAAATTCTTGCAAAGCCATCAGCAGTTTAAAACTAGAGTGTGAGTCCGCTGGGACCCCGCGACAACATTTGTGTTATATAGATGATTTTAATTGTTACTACGTATGCTCTCTATTGTTTCAAAGATCTATTTATTGAAAATTGATTAATTTGTTGCTGCCAATAAGGAATTATATGTTTCTCTATCCTTATGTATCTATCGAAATATTTTCACCATCCTCTTTGCTTTTGTTCACGATAATCATGATTCCTTTTTTTTGAATGATCAGCATCTTACGTACACTACAAGCGTATCAACACATCAATGACTGAAAAGAGATCATGATATAGATCTTGGTCTATCTTATGCAGTACAATACACATGAAAAATCACGTTTGCCTTATTTATTTACATGTGGGTCCACTAGAACCCACATGCATCGTTCGTGTGACAAAAAGCGTACACCTCCGAAGAGTTAAAAGATGACATTCTTCATAAATCTTATTAGGTATCATTTTTGTTCTATATTCAAATAGTTATGAGTTGATTATTTAAGGACATATTCAACTAAAAAAAATTCATATAAATTCCAATTGCACATGAAATTTTCTATTATTCTACATGTATATTGTTTTATTTTTTTCAGTCGTTTTTCTTTATTAATATCTTGAAATGAATAAATTTATACAAAGCTAATTATACATTGAGAGAGTAGTTTGAACCTATTTTATTCTACAAATCAAAATAATTCAAGATATATGTGTATAGAATGACAGAGATATCATCATCACATTGATAGTGAACGTTATGAGTAATTATATAAATTTAATCTCTAAACTTACATAGCTTGTATTTAATTTATTCTTGTACTTTTTTTTCATGAACTAGTTTTGAGTCTAATGCAAGAATCGAACACGAGTAGATGTGTAATAAAGAATGATTTGCGTTCTTTTTTTTGTACTCATGACATTTATTAGTTAAGACCATTGAAGCATGACATTTACCATTTATATCCATGTTTACAAACATAACTAAAACAAAATATGGCGATTAGTAAAGATGAAATATGTGAAGGTTTATATAATGTAGATTTTTGGAATAAGCTTGATTTACATATTAGTTCCTATGTAATAACTCCATTACAATTACGTTATATTAGTTCAAAAACTTCAATTATTGGTCGAGCATTAGGACATGCAATTGTTGATTTACTTGATAACGTAACAAAAAATTCTAATCAATATATCGAAAATGAAACAACAATTCTTGGTACTGAACATCGTGTTTATCATTCGCGCCAGTATACATTAAAAGTTAAAGAAGATGATCTATCATGTTCAGATTTAAATATTAATAATAATGATGATAAAATACTTTTTCGAATAAGTTCATTAGCACCAAATATATTCTATCAATTACGTGAAGATATTGGTATATCAAATGAAAATTTTCGTCAATCATTTTTTGAACATTATTTAAAAGATTTTACAAATCCCGGTAAAAGTGGTTCGTTGATGTATAAAACATACGATGATTTATTTATATTAAAAACATTACGTGATTATGAAGCACGTTTATTAATGCAAATTTTATCTGGTTATCATTTACAATTAACACAACGTCCAACAATATTTAATCGTTATGTTGGTTTATATTCTATACGTATGGAAACATCATTAACAACAATTGAAATCTATGTTGCAATTATGGTTAATGCATTTACACCATCATTAAAAATTAATGAAATATTTGATTTAAAAGGTTCAAAAATAAAACGAAAATTAACTGGAAATTTATCTATAGATAAATTATATAAATTAAAAGATATGGATTTTATGGATTTATATCCATCTGGTATACGTATACCAACAAATATTTATCAAACATTAAAAATTGTTATAGCTAATGATGTAAAAGTTTTAAAAAAATTAAATATTACGGATTTTTCATTAATTCTTGGTATAAGACATTTAGATATGTCAGAAATACAATTGATTGGACGTCGTCCAGCAACAGGTGTTGCAGCATTACTTTCTTTGAGTAATGATCTGGGATTAATGCATCTATCAAAACCTTTTAATAATGTTTCATCATTAGATTCTGAAAATAATCAAACATCTTCTTTACCTTCATATTTAAAACCAATACAAATGCTTAATATATCTATTGATACAAATTTATATTATAATAATGATTCGATTGCTTATGAAAGTTTACCTATACCAGGTATTATTAATAAAAGTAATCAACGTGTTTATATATATTTAGCATTTGTTGATATGCTTCAAACATATGATAGTTTTAAATTACTTGATCAAACATTTCGAAAACTTACGGATCGTAATAGACATTTAGAATATTCTGTGATTGAACCAGATGATTATGAAAAACGTATTAATGAATTTCTATTTCAAAATGTTTTTATTGATGCTCAAGATGATTTTCCATGGGCTATAACAGATGTTAGTAAACCTGTTGCGGATATTGATAATCAATTTATAGAAAATAAAGTATCTAATCAAAGAAAAAATTATACACAACGACGTCCACATTCAATGGAACGGCAAAATTCAAATAGTGTTCTTGAATTTCGGCTTTAAAATTTTTGTATTTCTTATTCAAATAAATATATGTGATTATTCTATATTAATATCCATTAATAGTAAATATCCTCTTAGAATATTTATTTCTGTGAGAAGTTTTCAATGGTCTAATGAAGTGAGCCAAACTTTTTTCTATCGTCATTTAAAACATCAGAACACTTCGGAGCGCGTAACTGAGACTCACAAAAGGTATGTCTCATTACTCCAAAGCTTTCTTGAGTCTCAGTCACGCGTCCCGAAGTGTTCTGATGTTTTAAATGACGATAGAAAAAACTTTGGGTCACTTCAGTGGACCGTTTTCCATTTGGTTCTTACTAATCAATGCTGTATTTATCGAAATAAATTAGGTGAGAGAAAACGTTTTAAATATATCTTATGTCATAGTTTCTTGAAAAATTTTTGAAGCTCATCAATATTGTTCGATTCTGCATATAAATCAATTGCGTCTTTTTTCATTTTGTTTCTTACTTATCTAATTTCTATCGATTATGCGCTATTCTTGCAGTACACTTATCATCTATCAATATGAATCTGAACCGTTTAGATCGCTTTTATCTAGGTGAAAAATAATCACCTGCATATTTTTAAAAATATTTTTGATGAAGACTAACATACCAAAAAAAAGCAAAAGCAATTGGAATGATCATTGACAGTTATACTTCACTTATTTTATGATCCATTGTTTTTAATATCGTAATTCTAATAAAGTAAGATCGAAAATAAGATTGGTGTTTTTCTTTAATTGAGTAGTTCGATTACGAGAGTCAATCATGATCAAAATTCTGATGAATCTCAATAATAAAAATAACATTTCAAAACTTCTGAGATTTCGATCACTTTTTAGTGTACTCAAAAAGTGAGTACACTTCTAGAATCGATCAGTGTGTTCGTCCGGCTGTATACACGATAGCTTGCGAAAGAAGGGTCAGATTGTAATAAAATTTTCTATACAATTCAGTCTCATCAAGATCTCGGTCTAGTTCGAAGATGAGCCTAATTGGACTAGCCATTCTCGAGTTATCGCAAAAATACTGATATTTTCATATGCACTTTTTGCAGTACACATAACTCTCGGATAAAATCCGAAGTTTCCGCATTTATTTGTTGATACTGTTCAATACATTTTTTAAAACTAATATTTAATTTTTCCCAATATAGATTATTGCATCAATTTTATTTAGATAACAATAGAAAAATCCATAAATATTAAACGAGATTTCACAACATATATAGCACTTGAGTATTAAAGAAGCACCCAACTAAGCAAAAGCTACATCACAGATAGAAAATAAAATTATTTTAGAGATCAGAATTAGGTTCGTTCGTTAATTGACTATTTTCAATACCCCAAAAATCAGTTAATTTATCATGTGCATCACGTTGTCGTTTTGCAAATGCTGAAAATGTTGATGGACAATTAACAATAGCATGTTTAGCTACACTTAATATATATAAATCTAAATGTGCTGCTTCACCTTCACTTTGACTTGATGGTCGTTCATATTTAATGATTTTTACACCATATTTTTTTCCAAAACGTTTTTGAAATTTCTCCATCATATGATCGCCATCAGCAGCAATATATAAAACAGTTGATTTTGACGCTTGAATCTTATTTTCTGTTTGTTTTAAAATGTTCTCTTCTGATGGATAACATATATCATTTGTTAATTGTATACCTTTTTCAAGATTAAAACCAAGACATTGTGCAGATGCAAAAAAATTTGATTTCCCATTAAGATATGTACATGCTCGTTCCTAAATAAAGAATCTTTATAGTACAGTCGATGATCTATAGTTCTTTTTTGTTTATTTCGATAGCATAATTTTATAGAATAACTTACAAAATCTACTCCAGTTCTTAAATGAATAGCAAGTAATGTGTCAGGTGAGATTTGATGTTTATTTAAAAAATTTTCCGCTTTTTCTCGAATATAATCCGAATAGACAAAGTATTTAACTAATGGAATATTTCGTTCAAGAGCTAAATAAATAAACGAAAAAAAAAATATAAAATCAAAAATTAATTTCGTATTAGAAAAGAAACTTTCCTGGAAAACTTCCTGGTGGTCCACTAAATGCAAGAACAGGATATTCTATTGATGGATATCTAGGATTAATATTATGAAATTAAATTAAATCAGAATTTATCCTGATAATTACTTTGTATTCCAATCATTTGATGTTCGAATTTCATAAAAAAGTGGTTGATAAAAAATATCCTGATCAAAATCAATATTAAAATGTGACCAAAATGGTCCAAATGGATTGCCATCTTTTGCATGACAACTTTGTTTCGGACTTTCTTCATTGATCTGAGCACTATAACAAAAAACTAGACAAAACAAAGAATATTATTAAAATAAATCTATTGAGTTTTTTTTCTTATTCTATACCATATCGTTTTCCTTTTGGCCAAACTTTATTAGCTAAATGTTTCATAAAATCTTTCATTAAAATAACTTTTAAATAAGTTTGTAATGGTTCAACTTGAAAATATGTATCAAATGGAATTTGATCCTAATTAATAAACATATTTCAATGTATATATAATGAATATTCGAAAATATCTATTTACTGAAGTAATACTTCGTGTTGGATATTCAATCCAATGTGGAAGTACAAGAGTTCGATTGAGTGTTCGAGCAAAAGATATAACACCGAGGAATTGTTCAGCTTGATTACCAAATCGACCTTTGAAAAAAAATCACATTTATTATTCCAAGCTCTATGTAAATATATGATAAAAGCAAATATTTCCGTTTCGACTTAAATTTCAGCTATATCAGTTAATCCTTTCTTAATTACCACGGAAAGCAGCACATATTGAAACTATCAAAATAAAATATTGGCTTTTTCATAGTTCGAAGCTTAAGACAAATATGATATGATTTTTAAATTAGATACAAATGCAAATAGTTACTCTCTGTTGTTTATAATAAACATCAAAGGATCTATTCATACGTGTTTACTAGATAAGTATGTTAATTGTGAAGTACCGGCTTATACAATAGTAATAAAAATCATTAACTTCATTTTTTTGGTAAAGCAAACTCTGTGTTTGGAACAATAAATAATGTCGGAATTTATGAAAGACATTGTACACTAATATTGATTTGTCGAACTACTAAATGCTCATCATTAGCATTATTTTCCAAATAGAAACTATCCTCTACGGTTTCAGTTTCGAGTAAATGATTTATCGAACTACTTTTAGTGATAGAATTCAATCGAAAACGAGACTGATATAGTATTTATTAGTTATTACGATTAATTGTAAAGTTATGTATCACTTACCCATACATGGACAAAACATGATATAACCATTTGGGTCAACATCATACTGTGCGAAGCAATAAATATTAAAATAAAATAATAGTAATAATAATTTAGCAATCATATTTTCTCTCAAATCTGAAACTGATCATTAAATATAAACCAATCGAATTTTTTATTTTTCTCCTTTCATTAACATCAACGTCTATAAGAAATGGAAACAAAAAATAGTAAAACCATTTGTATATGTATATATATAAATCTTCTTACTCGATTTTTGTCTCAATCAATAATCGATTCCATCATCTCTTCTATAAACTTTTAAAGTATGTAATTCTTTTTCGACAATAAACATATGATATTTATTAACAGGAGTAATAGTAATACGAGAAACAAAACAAGTATGGACCATCATTTTGTTGTTATAATCATGATGATGCCAATGAAAAATGAGTAGGCATACATATATATATCAAATTCTCGTAATACGTTGGCAAATAGAAAAAGACAAAGACAAAAAAGGAATAGAACAAGAGAGAGATAGAGAGAAAGTTAAGTCCATCATTGGTAGACACGCACACATACACAATAGATACATAAAGTAGACAATCATTTCTTTTTTTTTTGTTCTTGTTGTTGTTAATGATGATAATAATATAAATAATTAAACAGCATTCATATCAATTGAATCATTCTCAATTTTTGTTTGCGCCATATATTTATCAAGATCAGTATCAAGACTTGCTTTTGAAACATTGGTGTTAGTTTTATTATTATTATTATTGTTTCTGCCACGTCCACCACGTCCACCACGAGAAAAATTTTTTGTGCCACGACCTCGATTTGATCTATGTAAGAAAAAAAGAACAATCAAATAAATCTTTTTGTTCATATTGAATTCTAGTATCTTACCGAATAAAATTATTATTATTCTTGATACTATTATTATTTCCAATACGTCGTCCTCGATTATTATTCATGTTTCTATTTCCTCCACGTGGTGAAAAATTACTAAATCGACTGATTGCATTATTATTTAAATAACCACGAGTTCGTGAACGGAATGTTCGTGCTAATGTTAAAATTACATAATTGTTTAAATCATAAGAAAGAAATAATTAATTTGTCACATACTTCCACCAATTCTACCTTGCCCTTGAAGACGTATGCCCATACCACTTTGTCCACCGAATAAATATGAATTAGCACCTGGATTATTTCCACCACGACCACGTCGACGATTACCAAAACTAAGACGTTGAAAAACATGTGATTTGGCTGGTGTTGCAGATAAACGATTGGCATTAGCATTTGTATCAAGACGAAGACGATAATTAATACTTCGCTAGAAGAAAATGATTAACAATATAAAATAAATTCTTCTTCATCATATAAATTCGTGTTGGAATAGAAAAGCAATTCAGACATTTAATCTAAGTCTCAAAATAATGCGGATTTTCATTACTATATAACCATATAAATGCTCATCGTATCATATTTTCGATATCTTGATGTTCATTAATATTAGTAGGATCTTGCCCAATAAGAAAAATAAGTTTTTATAGCTGCTGTCGGATGGTATGTCAGGTATATTGAATGATTTATAGAACTTTCGAATAAAAATGATTTTTTTTGAAATTTCCAATAATAAAATAAAGTTGACCAAATTTTGTTTTTAAATCTGAACGTAATTAAAATACCTTTTTCAATCGTTGTGCAATACTCAAAGCAGCTGGTCGTCTATTATTATTTCCAAATAATTCTTGTCTTGAATGTGGAATAATAACATTAGCTTGTTGTTGAATACGAGGTGTTGGTGTTGGTGGTGCTTGTTTAGCTATTTCAGTGAATCTATATTTATTGAATAGAGAATAATAAAATACGAATAATGAATAATTGATTACCTTTTATCAAGCGATACTTTTGTAGCTGATTTCAAAATAATTTTGCCTGAAATCATTCTGTGTTCTTTTTTGTTAATAGTGAATAAATGAAAGCAGACAAAGAAAATTCAGTGAATAGAAATAATGTTAAAGTGTGATTTCTCTTCAATATGACACAACATTGGGAAATAAACAATACGCTACTTATCTATTGGTTGATAAAAAAAGTGAAAGAAATATTTATTTTTAAATTTAAAATATTTAAATTTATAAGAATTTCGTTTTTAAAAAAATTATTATTTTGTTTTGTCTATTTATACAAATAAATTGAGTGAAATATGCTACTTACAATTTTTCTTATCGTCGTCAGTAGACCTAATACAGTTCACATTGACGGTAGCGATCTTACCTGTATAAATAGTATCTAATTTATTTCTAATACATTTGCTTGCCTGCTGAATGAATCATACTTTGCTTTAGAAATTTCGTTAGTCATGCATTTCATTTTTACGACAATGTTTTACGACAAATTTTAAATCAACGTTTTAGGACAATGTTTTACGACATTTTTTTAACAACGTTTTAAGACAATGTTTTACTACAATTTTTTAAAGAGCGTTTTAAGGCAATGCTTTACTACAATTGTTTAAAGCAACGTTTTAGGACAATGTTTTACAACAAAGTTTTAATCAACGTTTGAGGGCAATGTTTTACTACAGTCTTTTAAACAACGTTTTAGGGCAATGCTTTACGACAAAGCTTTAAAGCAATTTTTAGGACAATGTCTTACTACAATTCCTTTAAGCAACATTCTAAGCCAATGCTTTACGACATTTTTTTAATGCAGTTTTTACGACAATGCTTGAAGACAATTTTTTAAACAACTTTCTAAGGCAATGCTTTACGACAAAGTTCCAAAAGAACGTTTTAGGACAATGTTTTACTACAATTTTGTAAACAACTTTTTAAGGCAATGCTCTACCACAAAGTTTTAAAGCAAATTTTAGGGCAATGCTTTACTACAATTCTTTAAACAACATATTAGGGCAATGTTTTACAGCAATTTTATAAAGCAACGTTTGAGGGCAATGTCTTATTACAATTTTTTTAAGCAGTTTTTACGACAATGCTTTACTACAATTCTTGAAAGCAACGTTTTAGGACAATGCTTTACAACAAAGCTTTAAAGCAAATTTAAGGTCAATGTTTTACTACAGTCTTTAAAACAACGTTTTAAGACAATGCTTTACGACAAGGTTTTAAAGGAATGTTTTAGGGCAACGTTTTACTACAGTTTTTTAAAGCAACGTTTCAGGGCAATGTTTTACGATAATTTTTTAAAACAGTTTTTACGACAATGATTTAAGACAATTTTTTAGAACAACTTTTTACGACACTGCTTTACAACAAAGCCTTAAAGCAATTTTTAGGGCAATGCTTTACTACAATTCTTTAAAGCAATGTTTGAGGGCAATGTTCTACGACATTTTTTTAAACCAACGTATTAGGACAATGCTTTACGACAAAGTTTTAAAGAAACGTTTTGAGGGCAATGTTTTACAACAATTTTCTAAAGCAATTTTTACGACAATCCTTTACTACAATTTTTGAAAGCACCGTTTGAGGGGAATGTTTTACGTGTAATACTAGTTTTGTTAAGCAGTTGTTTATAAATTTAATTTTAAAATTAAAAAAATTGACTGATATAGCCATCTATCATAGTTGCTTCTACAGTGTAATTTCGACTTTATTGTATTAGTTTATGAGTTTCAAGTTTATGTCTATTAAAAGTCAGTCACTAGTTTTAATGATCACAAGTCATGAGAAGTTCGATAAATACTCGATACAAGTAGATCTATAATTAATTGTGTTGATGAGTTCAATGTCACGGAATCCTGTCGGCTTTGGTATTATATTTACTCATTTGACATGATATAAATATAAAAGAATATGATGTTTAGATACTTCATATATGGTACAACATTTGAAACTTTTACTGATGATAGAAAAGGAATATATTATACATTAGCTTCTTTTGTTAATAAATATCTAACTTGAATAAAATGGTAACATCTATAAAGTTAATATGTATGACTTTATATTGAAAATAAAGAGGAAATTGAAGTCCGCTGAATCCAAGTCATATCTTATTCATTCATTCTTATATTAAAAATCAGAAATTATAAAATTAAATTTTGATATTGTGAACCTTCATTTTGATCGAATGTGTTGCATCATGAGAATTTTCTTATAAACGTTTTTTTCCTAAATATGTATTCATTAGTATTATTGAATACATATATTTTATTAAAGCGATCTTACAACGAGATCATATCATTCAATTTTTAATAAGTCTATACTTCTATGTGAACGCCTCTGACGTGAACCAAAAGCAGTAAACGGAATATTGCAATTGTAATCGATTTCGGTCATTAGATCTAAGTCATGCTTTGAGATCATCTATATTTCAATTGCTTTATTCTCGAGTTATACTTATTATACTGTTTGTTTCTCCAGTATGATTCTAAATAAAAGCATTTATCCTAATCTATTTTACATGCAGATATCGCATATGTCATTTATTTTTGCTACTTCAAGAATAGAAGATATTGTTTATTTACAGTATATCATCATAGTTGAATGTTTGATTATGAAAAAATCCTAATTTGCGAATATTATTAGATATATGCTTACTTCAGTCAACTGTATTGAAGTCAATTTGTGCGTAAGATGTCGCGCATATCGTAACCATATATGCATAAATTTGATGGAGTTGATTCATTAAATATGTTATTGGTCGAACTTCTCAACTAATGACACTGGCAGAGACTGTGATTTCGAAACAATAGAAAAAGACTACGAAGAATTATCTAAAATTATTCGTTTGGATATTTTTCATTAAACATGGATTTTCAACATAGAGCTGGTGGTAAAACTGGCGGTGGTGGTGTTGCCAGTGGATCGGAATCGAATCGCGATCGACGCGAACGACTCCGTCAATTGGCTCTTGAAACAATTAATCTTGCTAAAGATCCTTATTTTATGAAAAATCATATTGGAACTTATGAATGTAAACTTTGTTTAACTTTACATAATAATGAAGGTTCATATTTGGCTCATACACAGGGAAAAAAACATCAATCGAATTTGTAAGTTTTTATTTTTACAAGAAAAACTCAATATTTATAATATAAAATCCGATCAAAGTATTTCGTAAGAAGACGAGTTGTTCATC
Organism: Adineta steineri; assembly: GCA_905250115.1. Lineage (NCBI taxonomy): Eukaryota > Metazoa > Rotifera > Eurotatoria > Adinetida > Adinetidae > Adineta > Adineta steineri. Next base: position 1,372 of record CAJNOI010001292.1, on the reverse strand, counting down.
ATGAGATTATTCAAACTTCTTAATTCAACAAAATATATGATTTACATACTGACAGATTAGATGCGTAAATTAACTACGCTCGGAAAATATATGACATTTGAATAGTAATACATTATTAGAATTAAAAATATTTTATAAGCTTTAAATTTCGTAATACTAAACATTTATTATTATTATAGGGCTCGACGTGCTGCTCGTGAAAATCAACAATCATCTGATATAGTTCAACCAATAAAACCTCATTATGAAGTTCGTAAATTTATTAAAATCGGTCGTCCTGGTTATAAAGGTAAATCAACAGAAATTTTTAATAATATATTTATTTTATTCTTATTGTTTTATTTTTTCTTCTAGTAACAAAACAACGTGATCCAGGTATAATTTTAATCTCATTAAATATTTAAATGATTTTTTTTCTCTAGATACAAAACAACAATCACTTCTTTTTCAAATTGATTATCCTGAAATATCGGATAATATTGTACCAAAACATCGTTTTATGTCCGGTTTTGAACAACATGTTGAAGCACCTGATCGTCGATGGCAATATTTACTATTTGCTGCTGAACCTTATGAAACAATTTCATTTAAAGTAATTTCATTGATTTAAACATATTAATAATTCAATTTATTTTTAATAGATTCCAAGTCGTGAAGTAGATAAATCAGAAGGAAAATTCTGGACATATTATAATACAGAAACAAAACAGGTTTGTTTTTTGTTCTAATGAAAAATTTTCTAATTAATTTTTTAAATAGTTTTTTCTTCAATTTGCTTTTAAACTTGAATCAAATAAATATTCTGGCGATCATTCATCATCAAGTGCACGATCCTATGGTCCACAACCTACTGCACCACCTGGTTCATTACGTGGTTAACTCATTCATTCTTTTTCTATTTGTTGTTAGTGTACTAAAATAAAATAAAATGTCTGTCTCTTTGGGTTGAATACACCAATATATGTATACTATGTCTTTGTCGCTATTTAATTAACACATGAAACACATTAGTGTTTTGACTCAATAGGTGTTCCGATATATACAATTACTCATATAATAGATTGTACGTCATGCTCATAATAAAATGAATATATACATGTGTGAACATTGAAGGAGTCATTATCGTAGAATGACTGAAGAAGGTGAGTTTAGTCGTTACTTACGAACAGATATTGACCGCTGCTATTTATACATATGGTGATAACGATAAAAAGAAGAAAAAAAAAGGGGAAAGATTATTTGTTAGACGTGCTCATGCTTTATTCAGTTCTACTCATTTTCTTTTGTAATATATAGAATAAGGGGAATATTGTCCACAGATGGTGACATTGAAAACGGATGTTTTTTCTTCACAAAGAAAAGGAATCATACG
>CAJNOI010001291.1:0-16610 GCA_905250115.1 Adineta steineri | reverse complement strand
TATTTTTGAATATAATAACTTTTTAATAATAGCATTAAATAAAAAAAAATTACATTACTCACTCTGAAATAGTTGACCGGCAGTAGTCACATCTATATTGTATAAGCCAAGCCCATGTAATGAAGGATAATTGACCGACAGGAGAACAGGTTCAATTGATGAATGTTCAATATTCAACCATTGAATAGTATTACTTATTTTGGGCAAAATATCGAAGCAGAACTCATCTAATTGTTTTTCATGCAATGCTTCGATAGTATTATCTGATGTGTATTTGAACAATGTCAAACGCTTGGCAAAATAACGACTACGAATGATGTTACTAATTCGTTGATTAACTTTTGTTAAAAAACAAAAAGCGTCAATACTATTTGATTTTAGAAAAATGAAATGGAGTAACTCATCTGGTAAATCCATCAATTGAATGATTTTTTTAGACATAGTAAAACAAAGTTAATTGTTCACAATTAAATTGATTATCTGAAAGTATGAAAAATAACTAGATGGTATTCGAGTTTCACTGGGCTACGCGTATTCGACTGCTCAATCATGCAGAAAATGAACAGCGAGTCAGTAAGATAGTCAGTCAGTCATCCATGCGACGACCGCTTTATTGTCAGTGATAGAGTTAAAAACAAAATTGATAGAAAGAATTAAATCATAATATAATATATTAATAAGCATTGTTGTATAATGATTGGTGGTACTAAAAAAGTCTTAATCATATGTACAAGTAGTGTCTGTTGTAGAAGGGGTGTGGGTGAGGGTATGACTGGTATAAAAGAAGGAACACCCACAGCCACACCGTCGGAGCATTAGTATTATCGTGCACTTGTCGTATATTATTACATACATACCCAGGACGATCATTCCCACCATCGGAAACGGCGTCTTAAACGGTCAGCGTTTTCTGTGATACCAGAGTACGGCGACACAAAAACACCGATTTGCATCGTTGTATACCGTTCTTACATCGTTTACGTTATCGTCGTTTTTGACTAGGGTGACCATGTGGGTTTGATATTTTGTTCGAAATGATACCTATAATTTTTTTTTATCATCATGTACATTAATTCTACCGATATCATTATCATCTTTGTTTGAATTAATGTAGAGAAATAAAGTACCTTCATTAATGCTCAATTGTTGAATATTGTTTTTAAGCCATATATCAAACAATTTTTCATTTAGTCCTAATATTTTAACATCAACTAAAAAATAAAAAAACTGTATATAATATAAAGAATCAAATTGTTAATATTAAATTTAAAAAAATTCTTCTCACTAAATCGAATGTCTTAGTTCTCTACTCTTCTTCTCCTCTTGTCGTTTATAAATTTTTCAGATGATTAAAAATAAAAATCTTATATTAAAAGACTACCTGAAATCGTTATCTTTTAGAGAATAATGACATATCTCATCAATAAAATCTACTAAAGATTAAGAAACTTTAGATATAATTAATCTATTTGGGTTTCTCTATAATTTGACTTTTCTCTAATCTCAAGACTAATATAGAAATTAATTATTTTTTTTTTAAATTTTTATTCAAAACGATACAGAATAAACGAGTGTTTAGGGAGGTCAGTAAAAATATATCAAAATTGATTGCAAACTCAATGCAATTTATTATTTCATATTTCTTACTTGAATCAATTACTATATCTGAGGAAATATTCGATGATTTAAGAAGACCAAGCTGACGCCATAAAGTCAATCGATCATGATCAGGATCATTCTTAAAAAAAGCATATACGTAAAAGATATATGGTGGGTGTGGGTGTGAGAGAAAAACAACACCTACACTCACTCACATCCACACCCACCCTCAATTATCACCAGATAAAATGACAAACGATTTCTAAAGTATACATCTACTACGTTTCAGTATTTTTGCCTATATCTAAAAGAAAGAAAGACATCGAATATGAAAATGACACATTCACATTCTTAAATAAGATTCCTTTTTCTTTTCTGATTCATATAAGATCATTAGTATTTTATATTTAAAAGATTTTTTGAACGATGTCTAACAAAAAACAAAATAGAATCAAATTAAATTCATTAAAAGATAATAATCTGTGACTATTGCTTTGTGTTGATGTACTTGTAGATATTGTTGACGTTGTCAATATTGTTGTTGTTGTCGTTATCGTAGTCGTTGATATAGTCGTAGTACTGATAGTGGTCGTCGTTTCAGTTGTAGTACTAGTAGTAACAGTTGTAGTTGTTGATGTTGTAGTCGTTGGAGAAAGAATATCACATGATCCTATTTCAATATCATCAAATGCAACTGAGACCGGAATTGTTAGTAGTTGATGGGCATAGAAATAAAATGTTCCTTGACAGACGATATTTGGTACAGGTACAACTACCATTTGCCATCCTTGACTATCATCCAATGATCGAGCCCACAAACTTCGACTATCACATAAACCTGTCCATAAGCTTACTACCGTTCCATTTTTATTTTCTGCTAATGACTTAACATAATAAGCAAATCGAACACACATACCTAAATTTATTTCTACTAAATTCAAAGGACAAACAACACCGGAATCTCCACGAATGAAAGGTAATTGTTGATTCCAATAGATAAAACCACCTGTTGACGAATTACTAGTATGATCTCGTATTGGCCCTAATTCTCGATTGGGAACAGTATCACCCGTAACAACACTGAAATTATATGTAGCTTTAATATAACGATCGCCATTCTGCATTTCACACATAGTTAAATTATCAAAGTTGCATGAAAATGAAAGAAGATTACCATCATAAGGAAATGTTGTAGGAGAATAATCACATGATGTTACAGAAATATTATCGATAGCAAAAGAACGTGGATTAGACTTAACACTATCCACACGAAATAATAATGAATAATAACCAACTGGTAAATTTATAATACCCCAAGTCCTATATAAACAAAATATAAATATATTCAAAGCTATGAAAGATTAACTTACCATTTATCATTTGTGTATCTAAAAATCAAATAAAAATTATTTACATATATATGTTATTTATATTTTCCATTAACATACATATATTCGGTAAATCTTGGTGGCCATATCTTTTGTACTGTTCGAAATGTATCTGATAAGTGTGCATATACATTCAAATTGCCAACATATTGCTGACCAAAACCATAATATTGAAAGCTCAAACAAAATGATTTATCAGCTGTAATATCAAACTCTGTTCGTGTAGCAAGATAACCAACATTTCCTTGTTCAATGATCTTTGAATTGGGTACAAATGCATAATGTCCTGATTGATTACCATATGTAAAATCAGTAGAAGGTGCTTTACTTTCTACTTTAACAGCATCGATTGCTTTCATAATCGACCATTCATATGGATAATTTGGTAACGAGACAACATCATTAGTACAAGATGATTCAAAGTCACATGCAAACAAGTTTATCCGAGGTGGAGGAGGTAATGCATCACAATAGCTAATAGAAATATCATCAAATACTAAAGGTCGAGCTGACACATTCAATCGAATAAATAATTTAAATTTTTCTGCTGGTAATGTTATATTAACTAATGTCCAATCATTGATTGTTGGATCTTTACCAGCTATTGATGCAACTGTTCTTGTTAATTGCTCATCGTCACCTTGCACAAGTTGAACAGTAAATGGAAAACTGAGACGAGGAGTATAATACCACATTCTAAAACATACAGCTCGATCAACTGACAAGTCTAACCAATCTTTTGTTTTGATTGTAACATCGATTCCATGAAATGGTGAACTTTGTGGTGTATAGAATAGATAATGACCAGCACTTGTATTTAGTGTATGATCATGATTAATCGATTGAGGATGAAGACCATCAGTCAAACCCCAATTACTATCAATATCAAAATCATCACATAGTGTTTCAAAATCACACTGAAGAATAGTTGTTTGATTGCATAATGCATATCCAAAGAGTAGTAAGAGTAAACACAACATGTTGATTGTTTTCATTGTTTTACGCGAGAGTATTTATAATGACAAAAATAGATAAGATGTTACATGTGTGTTGTGCAAGAACAAATCTTGAAACTTGTAACAACAGCATCACAAAAAAAAGATTGTGATGTTCTCGATATGACGCAGAGAAATTTTTTCGTCACTAAATTCTAAACAATAAACTATTCTATTATGAGAAAATATAGATGCAAAGTTTTTAAAAACTTATTTTATTAGAATAGAAATTTGGTTAAACTTTTTTAATTGTTTATGAAGGATTTTATTTCGATACTTGTGTAAATTCAGCAAAAACAGCGTTGTGATCAGTCGCACCTTTGGTGTCAATAATTGAACATTTTGTTAAATGCCAATGATCATTTAGACGAGGATGCGTATAGATATAATCAATACGTGTTCCATATCGACAGGTTATTATTTGCTCATTGTTCAATGTTGTATTTAACTTTTTAAACGCATCTTGATAATTCCAATCATGTGTTATTAATCGAGTTAAATCAAATCGAGGTGACTCCCAACAAGATTTTTCTCGTTTGTCTACAATAATATCACGATAATAATCATCAGAATAATCTTCTCTTGTCAAAGCATTCATATCACCCATAATTATATCAATATTTTGCTGATATGGATTAAATTCTTTCATTTGTTTTATTCGATCATCTTCATTTATATAATCTAAATGTGTTACAGCAAATGTTACATTATCAATGCCATTTAAACAACATCGAAGCATCGATCTGTAGCCACCTTCACCCAAAAACGTTGTTTTCTTTACATCATAACAACGAATTGGATATCGAGATGCTATACCATTACAAAATGTTCCATACAATGGCCCATATGCCGTAAACGATAAAGATAGACGTTGATAAAATTCCATCCATCTATCATTATTTTGCATTTCTTGCACGGCAATTACATCGAGATTGAGTGGTTCAAGAATTGATACTAATTCTAAGGTATTAGAAGAAACAGTTAAAGGTTTACGAAAAGAATGTACATTAATTGTTGCTATACGAAATGTTGTCATTGTATGTAAAGACGTCAAATATATGGTAGAGTCACGTGTTTATTGTAGTTGCTTTCTATGTCATATGATTCTGTTCTTTTTTCTTTGTTTTTTTTACATGCGTCAAAGTAAATGTTATTGATGGTGAATGTTTTTTTGGGTGTTTCGATTTTATATACTAATGATTAAAATAAAATAGGGTGTGGTTGTGGGCATGGATAAGTCTTTCTTTCATCTTGAGGATGAGAGTTTGAATGCTGAGAGACTGATATGTATAGGCCCATATCTACTTAAATTCTAATCATTTGCATCTTGATAACATAGAGTATTTTATCCATTTGATTAATAAAAAAACAAAAATTTCTACATTAGTTATAAACAATAAATCATCAAAAAAACACATCAAATCTATTATCGAATTAACATTTCATATATAATTATATTAAATCATACCGAATGTCTTTTGTTTTTTCTATAGTCTTCATTTTAATTCAATAACTTTCAAAAAACAATAATTTATTCAAAATCTTTTTACAAAATCTTATAAAAATATGTATCATATTAACAAGAAATTATAATTATTATATAAAAGGATTTTTATCTTCTTTTATCACATTGAAAATTATTAAGATTTTCCCAATGAAATATATCTGTCAACTAATTCATAAGAATCTATACCAAACAAAATAATCGAATAAAAACATTAGTATAATTAGTGTCAACATATCTGAATGCGATGAAGAAAATATGATTTATTTATTATGAAATCCTCTAATTAAACTGAATAGTTTTATATATGCTGAATTCTATTTGATTACGATATACAATTTCATCTAGATATAAAGATTCTAATATTGTTTATTTTTATTGAAATAAGCAAGATACTTGTAAAGAAGAGTGAAGCGATAAAATATAATGCGTGTATAAATTAATTGTGATGTATATAACTATTTGTTATAAAATGTCTTTTTTCTACGCAATTTTAAGCAAAAGTTCAATGAGATTAAATATCATAAGCAATAGTTTAAAAAGAAAATCTGATAAATATGAAGTTTGTCTGTAGTATCTCACAGTTTCATAAATTTTTGAATTCGATTATTTCCTGTATCACCAATATACATATTCATTGCTGAATCAAATGCAATACCTCGTGGACCGCTTAATTGCGTTGCACCACTACCTGCACTGCCATTACCAGCGATGGTAAAACCAATACTAGTATTGGCACAGAACAACTGAATCCTACTGTTACCACTATCAACTACATACATATTCATATGATTATCAATCCTAATTCCTATCGGAGTATTTAAGTGAGTTGAATCAGAACCTGGTGCACCAGGTACACCAGCAATGAAACTGCCTGATGAAGCACCAGGAGTCCAATGTATAACTGAATGTCCACCAGCATTTGTTATAAATAAGTCATTACTTATAGATGGTAAAAAATGAACACCCCATGGCTCGTTCAATGCTGTATTTGTATTGTTAGCCCCAGTTCCACCAGCTGCAAGATTTCCATTAGCACCTGAAGTTGAACTTGTTGAATAATGCATAATTCGATGATTCATCTCATCAACAACATACATAGATGTTTCTGTTGAATCAAAAGTAAGATATCGTGCCCAAATAAATTGATTTAATGCAGATCCAGCTGATCCATTAGAGAAGCCAGAAATCGTTATGCCCATGTTTGATCCACTAGTAAACTTTTGTACGCGATTATTGTTAACCTCAGTTACATATATATTTCCAGATCTATCAACATAAACATCATTAGGACCACTTAATTGAGTACTACTCGTTCCTGCTGATCCAAAAGTTCCAGCAACAATTGTTGCATTTACAGCATTTTTTACTAGTTTATATACAACGGAATTGATCTCATCTACAGCATATAAATTATCATTTGAGTCAAGAAATATACCAGTGGTGCCTATTGGTGATGTTACTGATTTAAGTACAGTAATACCAGTTCTATTCCACAGTAAGTTACCAGATATACCTAATAATGAACAGAAAAAGAATGGTTAATTATTTGATATTTTTTATTATAATCTTAATATTATTATATCGATATTTAATAACATCGTCTTGTTTTTCTAATCTTTCTTATATTCCTAAAAGCTATTGCACTACATATTAGAATTTCAGTTATTTTTGCAAATTCTTTTAAGAATGAACATTTTGAGTACACTATATTACAGCTGACTAAAATATCTTTTACTTACATGGATTTGCTATGGTAGTTGTCGAGGTAGATGTTGTTGTTGTAGTAGTTGTTGATGTTGATGTTGTTGTTGTTGTTGTTGTTGTTGTTGTAGTTGTTGTAGTAGTTGTTGATGTTGTTGTGGTGGTTGTTGTAGTAGTTGTTGTCGTGGTAGTGGTGGTGGTTATTGTAGTTGTGGTGGTGGTAGTGGTTGTTGTAGTTGTAGTTGTGGTAGTAGTAGAGGTGGTAGTTGTTGTTGTAGTAGTTGTTGCTGTTGATGTTGTTGTGGTTGTTGTTGTGGTAGTAGTAGAGGTGGTTGTGGTTGTTGCCGTGGTAGTAGTAGAGGTGGTGGTAGTTGTTTTTGTTGTGGTAGTAGTAGAGGTGGTTGTGGTTGTTATTGTAGTAGAGGTGGTAGTTGTTGTGGTGGTTGTTGCAGTTGTTATTGTGATAGTAGTAGAGATGGTAGTTGTTGTTGATGTAGGTGTTGATCTTGTTGTTGTTGTGGTAGTAATAGTTGTTATTGTTGATGTTGTAGTCGGTTCTATTTTGCAGAGGTAGTTTTAAAATGAGAGTTAACCATCTTAAGGGTGTGAGGGTGTGGGTATGTTTGAGGATGTGAGTGTGAATCGAACATTAATGCATTTTCTATAATCGTGCACCACACTCGCATCACCTAAACTTACCCAAACCTTCATTCACACTCAAATCCATATTCATTCTCACCCACGCTCTGACCCTCGCTGATACACGCTGTATCGAACACTTTCGCGATCCCAAGTTACTTGCGTAGCTAATTTATTTCTGAATCATGTATTTTTGCCGTGCCCTACAGGTCCTGCATCATAAAAATGGCTCATCCTGCTTCTACATGTACAGAGATAATGTAAAAGTATATAGCTGGCGTTCAAGATGGGTCCTGCATTATACACTGCAAAACATGATAGACTTTGTAGCTCCTGAACCCTGCAACGTTCCGTGCTCTAATCATATAAAAATTCTCTTATATTTAACTATGAAAATGATCAATAAATCACTAGCAGAAAAATATTACCTTTTCGGAAACAAAATCTCTTCTACAGATTGAGGCTCAGAAAAACACAGACACTATTTGAAATATTCTAAAACTAGTTTCGTCAACATCAAGTTAGTGATTCAGAATATGCAGACCGTGAATATTTCTAAATGCTATTGATATATAGGAGTGTTCGATGTATTCGCCGAATTTTCTTGGTTCGCATTAACTTGAAATTATTTCGAAGCATTTTACGATAAAAATGTTTCAGGTGTAGATAGTAATGAGCATAAAATTCGCACCCACACCCTTGGCAATACAGAATACATATCATTCAGGTCTCAAAATGGGTCGCCCAACTCCATATCGATATTACACTATCAATATGTACTGTATTGGTTGTTAAGTTTTTTGGTTACTTAAATATCTCATTTAATAAAATAAATCATCAGAATTTGATGATTCACATAACGTTATACCATTAATGTAGCTCTTTCCAATCGCAAGATAACAGAATTTCTTGTGAACTACTTCATATATATAGTTAAAAAATTTTCTGGTTACTGTCAGGCCGAGCCGGGACGGACTTAAAATATTCAAAGCCCGATGGTGGATCGAACCGAGCCGAATCAGTAAAAAGTGGACCGATTTTGAGGCCTTATATGATTCATGCATGGAATCTAGGAAGATTCAACGGAAATACAGAGAATTCAGACTCAAACGAGATGTACAATATTCAGAATGAAAATGTTCTACGATTTTGAAAAACTTTCGAGAGGTAAACAACAAAACATACGTGCAGATTTCTCAGAAAATGCTTTGACTATATATATTTTTACTCGCACAATGAGAGTATTTAACTGTTTCATATTTGAAATAGGTATACTGCACTTAGCAAACCTAGATAATTAATTTTATCGACAACTTTGTGGATCTTTCTTTATCAGATATGCCTTCATCGATACTTTTAGAATGATTTCTTTCTAAATCTACTATATTCATACTAACCAAGTGGAGAGCGTGTTCCAGCAATAACAATCACAGTAGTAATGTCGGTATCAGTCAGCATATTTGCAATATCATTTGATATATCAGAAAATAATTCACAGTTAGAAGTTAATTGATGAAAACTGGCTGCTCTGCAATAAATTTGAACTAAACAAGCCATTTGACACTTCATAATAGTCAACGTAATGACATTAACGAATGGTAAACATGTTGTATTAGCACATTGAAATTTCCACCCATTCATTACAGTCATTAGAACTGATTGTGTATCTTCTCCAATTGACTGTGTAATAATCATAAAAACAATCCATAAAGAAATTCTTCTTGAAGGCATTCCTAACTAAGTTGCAAGTTAATGAAATGAATTTAACTGAAAATAAAAGAAGAAGAAACTGTTGAGCGATAAACACTATTTCTTTTTTTTTCTCTTGTCATTGTGGCGTATGCTTTTTTTTAAATTACATTTCATCAATATAATGGAAAAACTAGTCATAACTTTTATTTTATTTTTTAGAAACACATATCCAGTCAGAAAGACGCTTTTTCTTTGTTGATATGTTACTTAGAGACAAATATATTCGCAAATAGAACATTTTTGTTATATAGAAAATGATTAAAGATGAAAAGTATATTGAACGATCGACTCATAAAAATTAGACTCGAAAAAATAATAATCAACATTAAATCGTAAATGAAATTTTTCTTGTAAAAATGAAAATAATTTAACTCATTTTGTTCATATATAAATTAGATATGCATTCAAGTTTATCTCATAGCTTATACAATATATCAATCAATTCTCACGCAATTCATATAGAAACAAGGAAAATTGAATATTCCTCCGAATTCAAACGCACGGGATTTTGATTTTTCAATTGACTCTAACACGAAGTATATTATTCTTCATTTTTTGATTGATGAAAGAATATTATGGGATGTGATTCAGTGCATAATCACATTTTTTTTCGGCAATGTAAAAATGATCCACACAGTTAGGATCCATTTCTATGTATGTTAGTATTAATGAAAGACAAAACATCTTGTTTATTGGATACATAAAAACAAACAGTTTTTTTTCAGTAATCTAAAATGAATCTATTAATTGTTTATCATAACAACAAATAGTAAACTGTTTTTTTCTCAAGGAAAAACATCTATTCACTAAAAGATTGCTTTTCTTTTCTTTTCTTTTTCTTCATTTATATGATGCTGTGATATATATAATGCATGAAGCACAAGACGAAGTTAGTTGGACAATCTTTTTGATTATTTTTTAGAAGAAACGATAGAAACAGACAGTTTATAGAGAGATCTAGGTTTGATGTAATTACAATAAGAAAAAGTGCATTGCTAAAAAAAGTGCATTGCTTTAAAAAAAGTGCATTACTTTAAAAACAAAGTGCATGTATGTTGAGAAAAACAATGATGGTAATATATGCACACTTTCTGTGGAATGAAAACGGCATCTCCATAATTACATTAGAAAAATTACTAAACAAAGTTGATGACGTCTTTACTTTCTTTCGATATTTGAATGTAATTTACATAACTGCAAAATAGATGGTTTTCTTCAACGTGTAAAGATTTATTTAACTTGTTTTAGATTAAAATGACAGTGAATTGTCAACTGACAAGTATGCTACATGTTACAATTCTGATTCTGATATTAGTTGATGGTATAACATTGATTCATGAATTCTTTGGAATGTAATAATATTTTCAGTGACGTTTTGAAATACTTATTGAGCAACTTATATCGAATCAATGTTAGCTCAAGAATATTGATCATATATTGTAACTGAAATATAGAAAAATTTAAAATGATCATGAATAATAAATGATTGAATACTAACAATTCTAATGTGTAGTGCAAAATGTTAGGTAGCGAAAGATTCTTTAGTCGTGCATTGCTGTTTATAAGAACAGTGCCACTAGTAGAAGTAGATCAAATGAAAACTGATCTCTGAATTTCCATTTGACATGCAGCATTTGGCGATGAGACAATCCTTTTTAGTAGAAGACATCTAATTTTATATTATATTCTATTCTATGAATCTTTCAGAGTCATTTAAAATGGCCTCCATCGCATAATGAACATATCCGATTGATATAATATACGTACGTTCTACAAAGATATTGATCTTTATACATATAATAAAAAAATGTCTTCTAATGTACGAACACTTGGTAATGCCTTATGCGACCATTGTTCTGTATCAGATTATAATCCATGTATTGAGTATCTTTGTTCATCGAATAAGAATAAATAAATATATTGGCTCATGTTTATAGGAAAGAAGAAGATTTATATCAATGCAATCTAATGTAGATATTATCTTCGAGTCGACCTGAGTATTTATTGAACGGGGTAGGTATGGGGAAGTATGAGTTGGACTGAAATGAGATCCACACTCACACCGTGCCGACAGTTTTTTCACTACAAAAAAAACAGGTTATTTAAAATAACGTACTAATTACTTTGGTTGTGCCGTACGAATTGGTCTAAATAAAAGATAAAAATAGTTTCAGATAAATGATTAATACTTGTACCGTTCATTGTGTCCTTGAAAAAAATATATCTGAATTAAAAATCAGGACGATTTTGATAAATTAATTCTTACTATAGATGGGGCTAACTAAAATAAATCTAAATAAAAAAGAGAAGTTTGAAATAATTGAATACTTATAGTTCATATAACTTTCCAGCGAATCTAAATAAAAATAATAATTCATATATTTTAATTTATTTTAGGAAAACCCATTTATTTCTAATTGTCTCCAATGTAGATTTATATGAATTAAGTTAATTGAATTAACTTGGTTAAAAACATCTTCGTTCGTCGTATGGAATATTCAAAATATAACGCAGATGCTTGCTACAAATAAGAATAGGTAAAAATAGATATTCTCATGTCATCGAATGCGCTTTATCTGGGCATATATCTTTTACTTCTGTTCTTTTTAAGAATGATTCTAATCATGATCAATTAGTGCCATGATCTCGACCTGATCTTCTCAAATCATCAAATACTGTCAGGAGACAATCAGATATTACTTCAGATATGATCATTTATTCTCAAACAACAACACCTACAATTGATTTAAGTATGAAATATGAAATAATAAATTGCATTGAGTTCTCAATTAATTTGAATTATTTTTATTGATCTTCCTAGACATTTGTTTACTCTGTCTCATTCAGAATATACAAAAAAGAATTATTTTCTGTTCCATTCTTCAGACTAGAGAAAAAGTCAAGTGTAACAAAAAAACAAATAGATTAATTGTATTTTAAAATTATCTTTTATCTATAATAGATTTTATTGATATGATATATCAAATATTCTCTGAAGGACAACGATTTTAGCTAGTTGTTTAATAAGTTTTTTATTTTGGCTCATCTACGAAATTTGTAAACGACAAGAAGAGCAGAACAGTAGAAATCTAAAGCATTCGGTTTAGTCAGAAGAGTTTTTATCTTATATTTGTCTCTCAGTTTCTTGAAATTTCAAATTGACGACTCGATTCTTTATATTATATAAGTTTTTCTTTTTTTTTCTTAGTCAATGTTCAAGAGTACGGATTGAACCAAACATTATGCAATATGCGGTTGAAAAACAATACAGAACTAATGAAATCTACCGAATATTATCATGAAAATATTCAAGATATTTTATTTCTGGATGTTATTTCGAACAAAGAATTAAATCCGCATGGTCACCCAAGTCAAAAACGACGACAACTTAAACGATGTAAAAACGGTATACAACGATGAAAACCGGTGTTTTTGTGTTGGCGTACTCTGGCATCACAGAAAACGGTGATTGTTTAAGACACCGTTTCCGATGGTGGGAATGATCGTCCTGGGTATGTATGCAATAATATACGAGAAGTCCAAGCTGATACCCATGCCCCATGATGTAGTTTAAATACATGGCAATTGTGTGTAAGAAGCGTCGCTCCAGCTAAAAACTTTACATCCTGGATCATAGGTATTATCCTTGTTCAAACAACTACATCTTCACCGACAACAGTAGCGCCAAAAACATACTTCAAATTTATATGAAAAAGTTTTTATTTGAATTATCAAGATGAGCGAATTTATGTTAAATGAACAATGGCGATAGTTGATATTACAGGTGGTGCAATTCAAACAGCTGATATAGATTTTACACAATTCTTTAATTCATTATTTATACTTTGAAACAAAATTGATTCAAGTTATTGTTACGCTATGGTATCAATGATTTGGACTTCATCTCAATAACCATCATCAATATAGATAAAAGAATTATTTCCTTTTTTTTTGTAATCGTGTTGTAATTGTAACAATTATTCAAGTACATGATTGGAATAAAGAGAAAAAACTTGTAATTAAGAGAATATTTTAAGATGATAAATAATTTAATATAAAAAACAAATATTTAAGAGACAATCCACGAGAAAATCGAACATTGAGCAATGAGACGATACTATCGAAAACTTTGATCTCTACATTTTCTGATTTCAAATGAAAAAGCATCATCGATAATCGCTAGACTCAAATTCTTAGTTATTTCTCTGCTACCTATGAAAAGTTATGAAGCAAACACTGAATAGGACTTTGATGGACCGTTTGAAAAAAACTTTTTCTTTATTTTTCAGAAATTCATCATTTTTTTCACAGTTTTTCGTCAGAACCTATTTGAATTATAGCTCATTCGATAAAGAAAATTTTGCTCTACAACATCCTATATATAGTCTTTTCTTTAAGCGCCATTATATGAGTACTTTAGGCTCAAAACTAGATTGCCTTAACTGTCTTCACATGTTCATGTTATTCATTAGAGTCCAAAAAGAGTTTGTATGAATTTAAAGCAACTAAGAAAAAGGACTATCGACGAGTCACGTCTACATCAATTTGATTATTGTATTTTATTCACCTCAGCTGTAATCGATGAACATTATAAAATGACAGAAAAAATACTAATATATAATAACTAAAATCTTTGTAAGTACATCGAATTATTTGTTAAATCTACACTTTTGCAATACTGATACTGGAATTTTATTGACTAATTTATCAGAGTTATATACAATAAAACAGAAAACGAATACTTTAAAGTTATTTCCATTGTAATAGTATTATATCATGTGAATGTTTAATGGAAAAGTCATTCAATAATTTTTTCAATGTTGTTTACCATTTCGCCATTAGTTGATGGTTGATGGAAAGATAATGAAGGAATAGAACATATATCATTATTACCAATATTTTGTAGAAGTGTTCGTAAAAATAATTCAATATTTGTATTGACATGTTTCATTTGAAAATGTTTCATATGAGGACAAACCAAGGTCCAACAATCCGGCATGGGAACGGCTAGTTCCGTGATATTTCGGAGATTTCATGAAATACTACTTCAGAAATCATCGTCCAGGATATAATTATGCGATAAGTTTGTGTGATGAATCTAATAAGTTTTATTTGTCCAAATAATATTGCAAAATAGAAAACATTGTTGTCATTTTTCTAATATTAATGTAGTCGAAGTTGAATATTCTGTATTGGTATTTATCAGATCATGCCAGTTGGTTCTAAAAGAAATAAAAGAATTATTTTTGTACAAACAATATTAATCATTTTACTTCTGTTGAGATATTATATATTGGATAAGTGTTCCAATAACTTTAATATTTATAACTAATTTTCGTTTAAGCCAAAACGATGTAGAAAATGGATTTGCAGGTCCAGAATAAACTGACTGTTGACTATCATTGGTTGCAGCAAAAGAATATTCTAGGTAAAATTTAATCAGTTTTGGGAAGTATCTAGATCAATCATTCGAACCATCTGGAATGGCGTCTTCTCAGGCATGAAACATTAGATTGATTTTGCTTTGATATAATACCAAAATTCATAATAATATCCAATGGTTAAGTGTTGAACATTTACCAGTTGAATGTGTTCTTCTTGCAGCTAATTACTCTTCTTTACATGGGCTTGGCTTATTTGATATAAGTATGATTACTGCTAGTCAATTATTTGAGAGTGAGTAATGTAATTTTTCTTCATTTGATGCTATTATTAAAAAGTTTTTATATTCAAAAATACCTTTTTTTTGTGATCTTTTCTATTAAAACTATCGTGTATGTCTAATTAGGAAACTCGTCGGTTTTATGCACAATAAAAAAAACAAATCTTTTCGCTTAGTATTGGTTTTAATGGAATAAATCGATCATGGATAAAACGTCAAAGAACAAACATTTTCAAAAATATCCTAAGTATGTTCACAAATATAGAATATTTAAATCTTCACTTCGTTGGTGTAGTAAGAGAAGTGACGGACATCTTTTTGAATGACACCCTCTTTACCCATTTCACTAATACGTGATCTTTTTCTCCCCTACCACCTGTTACTTGTTTTTTTTCCTCTCGATATATTTTTCTCTTTCTTTCCTGTTTTATCTTTCTCCGATAAATTCGGAGAACAGTGAGTTGATGGTTGTGTTGAGTTAGAGTAACATGTATTATAGAAAAACGAAACATAACATTATTAGAAGTCATTCTGAATTGAGGCTCGAAGACGGAATAAACTATATGCATTTATTTTTCCCTTTAATAGTATTATTCAATGAAACATTACGTTTCGATGTTCTTCGAACAATTCACATTATTTCTCCTGTTATAACTTATATGCATCGTTTAGAAGCTTATTGCATCTACTTTCCATTACAATAGGGAATACCTATCATGGGACATTCTATCTGAAAAATATATGTCATTTCCAAGTTGAATTCAACTTTGTATCAATAAAGGAAATATTAATAACTTTTCTAATTTTATTGATAATTGCTTTCCGTTAATATAGCAAGTATTAATTCACTTGAAATTACAAGTATTGAAGTAAGTTGATTGTTTTTTAAAACTAATCAATAAATTTCTTTTTCTAGAATAAATAAATTAAAATAAAATGGTTTTCTTTAACATGTGATGAATATTCATTAACGTATAACAAATTAATTAATTTTACTTTAAATCTAATGCCGAACACTGGAAAAGTATCTTTGTATATACTCATTAAAAACAATCCAGAAATTATTGATAATAATGATATTAAAAATTGTATTACTAATGCATTGATTAATTTACAAGAATGCAAAATTAATATTAATTTTTATAAAACTGTACCATTAGGTGATAGTAAAAAAAACAATTTTTGAAATCTCAGAAAAAAATTGTATTAATAATGCTTTCCTATGGCGATGATTCCCGACGCAGTATTCCGTGAGTATTCGGCCAGAACTCGCTGGAAATTCAGTGCAAGGATCCGCCGATCGTATCCGGCTACCGGTTTTGACTGGTTCCTGTGGGTTCCGAATAGGCATGCACCAATTCCAATTC
>CAJNOI010001290.1:0-16621 GCA_905250115.1 Adineta steineri | reverse complement strand
TTGATAAGTACAAATTCGAAATTAATTCAGTTTTGTTTTTATCAATCAAACATTTTTTGAATCTTTGAATAAAATTTTTTTTATGTATTTTAACATTATTTCATATTTTATCGTTCTATTTCTATGAATAGAATTATTATTGATTTAGATAATAAATAAATCAATAATACTTTTAGTTGTGTTTATCTTCTCCGTTCTTAAGAACTTACTTTTTTCTAATGAAATAATTGAAATATCATTAATTATTAATTGTCGATTTTGTTGCATAGAGATATTTGATGAATTATTTAATTGTTCTGTAATTTCTGTCAATTGATTTTTTAAACAACTTAAATCCATTTCATTAAATTCATTTTCGATCTGAAATTGCTTTATTTGTTCATTTAAATCATTAAATGTCTTTTCAATATCATTAATATATGTTTGTAATGATTCAGTGACAATTTCTTTCCAATCTTTTGCTGTTTGTTGAATTTTCTCAATTGAATTTCTTTCCCATTGATCAATTTGTTTTATAACTGAAGAATTTTGTGGATTTTGTCTTTGTTCATTAATTGTTTCTTTAAATTCATTATATTCACCGGCGATATGATGTAATTCATTATTTAATATTTGACGATGTTCTGTTAAATCAAGTAAACAAAATCTTTGTGAACATCCATCACAAGAATATGTTATTTTATTTTTATTACATATAGAACATAGTGTCTTGTTATTTCCCAGTGCCATGTCGTTGAATATAAACTTAATAATTCAGTGACAATAAGAACGTTGTTTACTAATAGAAGAAATCGAAAAAGAAGTTTTCTTGTTGCAGCAATTGCTAATTGGTAGATAAAATTTCACTGATAAAACTGGTATAATATCTAAGATGGTTGAATAAAAGATGTTTTATTCAATGAGGATGTGAATGTTAGTGAGTTCTCATTGCTCCACACTCAGACTCGTGAATGTTTATTACAATTGACTTAATCTAACTGATACCTACTTATAAGAGAAAGATAATATGTAACACTTTCTTTTCATTCTTAAAATTTTTTATATCCTAATTTAACTTTCGGTGAGTTTGTCGCTGCTAATTGACTCATGATAGATTAAAATATTAGTAATATCTTACAAATAAGAAATAAAAGAATGATACTCTCCTCATAATACTCTTTTCTTCAATGCCCTTGAAAATATATCTTCTCGTCACCGAAGAAAACGTTGGATAAATACTGACTAGACACGCATGGATACAATGAAAGAAAAGAAACAAATATAAATATGATATTTTGCTCGTCTCTTTTGTCTATTGAAAATAGCCTTCATACGTGATTTTTTTGTCTCATTATTATTTGTGTAATGTAAAGTGGCTTTATATGATGACTTGATATATCTTTTTTCTTTCTGTGCTTGACAAACTATCGTCAAAGAAAGGTCAACGAAGAAAAAGAATATACCAATATTGAATCATTATTTTTTGTTTCATCCATATATGCTTGTCTTTTCGAAGTACATGTTCGTAATACGACAAAAAGATATAGTTAGTTAAGTTGGAGTATTCTACATGAGAATGAATCGAAAGACAATCTTGAGGGTGGGTTTAGATTTAACAAAATACTATCTATGATCAAACCTACCCTTAAATAATTTTTATTTCAAATCAAATTATAAAAAAATTCTTTTCTTTTCTTCAAAGTTAAAATTTCATTCACAAAATTATTTCAAATTTTTGAATTCGACGATTTTCACAATCAACAACATAAAGATTTCCTTCATCATCGAAAGATAAACCTGTGGGACCATTCAATTGATTTCCTTCACCATTTTCACCAACAACAGCTTCACCTTCTTCCTTTCCTTCACACCAACGCATTATTCGATGATTTCTACGATCTGCTATATAGATTTGATCCAAATCATCAACAATTACTCCTCGAGGTCCAAACAATTGATCGAGATTTTGTCCTTTCCCATTTCCTCCAGCCACAATTCTTCCTTCTTTTGCATCTTTTCTCCATTTCATCACACGATGATTGTTGTTATCTGCCACATAAACAGATTGATGTTCATCAACAAAGATAAAAGTAGGAGAACTAAGTTGATTGAGTTGATCACCTTGTCCATTTCCGCCTGCCACTATAATTCCTTCATTATTGTATTCTCCTATATTCCATCGTCTTACTTCATTCTTCTTCCAATCCGAAACATAAAGAAATCCATGTTTATCCATTGCCAAGCCCATACAATCAATATTTTCAATAAGAATTTGTTGATTTTGATTCAGCCACTGAATCACTCGTCTGTTTCCCCAATCAGCAATGATGATTGAATGATTTTGTTGATCAGCAACTACATCGGTTGGATGATCCAACTGATCCATTCGATCTCCTCTGCCATGTCCACCTGCAATGACTTGTCCTTCCTTTGCTTTATATTTCCATTCAACAATACGATGATTATCATAATCAGCAATGAAAATATTTTTGTTTTTATCAATAAAGATTCCCATAGGACCGCTAAGTTGATTTAATTCTTGTCCTTGTTTATTTCCACCAGCCACAGTGATAGCGTTTTGTTTCCATTCGTCCCATTTGGATTCTAGAAAATTACGAAAAGAAATGAAGTTGAAAAGGAGAAAAAGATTTTGTTGATTTATTTTTAACAATTTGTTAGATTTTATTATTTATTTTGATTTACAATTTAAATATGAATATTTAGAAAAATATATCTTGTTGAACATATTGCAACTAGAATAAAATCTTTCTTGAGTATTTGCGAAAAATTTCTATATTTTTGTTTTATTTAATATAATTTATACATATAAAAGATCTATTGGTTTCATTCTGATGATTAATGTGTTGGAACTTGGAAATATCAAAGAATAAACAAAAAACAGTAAAAGACGATTAATGACAGAAATTGAATTAAAATGTAATAAACTAATTGAAATGTAGCAATACGACAAAGATCTCTAAATTAATTACATACGCTTTAATGAACTTAAATGAAATATAATTTATTCATATATTTACCAGAGAATATCAATATATAATCATAATAAACAAAGACACTTTTCAATTTATTCTTTTATAGATTTGTTTGGATTAATTTTTATTACAAAGTCATTTCAAATTGCTGATCATCGAGAATTATGGGACAAAATATTTTTCTTCTCAAGAAACATCTTTCTATAATATTACACTTTCAAAAGAACTCTTTGATATTCACTTGAGAATAGTTGTATATACTGTATATAAATTGATGGAATAAGTAACTTGCGCGATTCAATGAAATTCTATTTAATTGTAAAATTATAAGTTCAATTGTCTCTCATTTATTGAATAGTTAAAATACTTCTTAGATGTCAATATTAAATAAAGAAAATTTACTTCAACTATTTCTATTTATTCTAATACAAAAATATTTGACTACTAGTCGAGAAATGCTCTTTATAAACCAAAACATGGGACACATTTATCCCACCGTCTGTTAAAGAGTTAGTTTAATATTATTTTATATCTTATCATTCCTTTTTTTATATACAAGTAAGTCAAATTTTCTATTTCTACTAATGTTATTGTTATTAATTAATAATACTCTCAATTGTTTTCATAGTTTTTCAACACAGTACTATATATAATCAGAATTATTTCTTAAAAACTTACTTTTTGAAGAAATAAATGAAATTTCATTGATAAATGATCGAGAATCTTGCTCAATAGAAATATTTGGTGGATTATTGAATTCTTCTGTGATTGTCATCAATTGATTTCTTAAATAGTTTAATTTAGTTTCATTAAAGTCATTTTCTTTCTGAATTTGTTTTATTTGTTCACTTAAACCATCAAGTTTCATTTCAATATCATTAATAACTGTTGGTGAATATTTCAAGACAATTTCTCTCCAATTTTGTGCTTTTTCTTGAATTTTCTCAATTGAATTTCTTTCCCATTGATCAATTTGTTTTATTAATGCATCATTTTGTGGATTTTGTTTTTGTTCATTTATTCTTTGTTTAAATTGATCATAATCCTCAGTAATATGTTGTAATTCTTCATTCAATAATTGTTTTGGCTCTGCTAAATCCGTAAAAGAAAATCTATTTGAACATCCTTTACAAGAATATATTATTTTTTCCTTATTACATGTAAAACATTGTGTTTTGTTATTTGTCATTCCCATGTCTTTGAATAGAAGTTGGAAGAAGAAATAAATATCTCCTTCTCTACTCTTATACTACTAAATGTAATAATTCAATAACAATAAAAGCATTGCTCGGTCGTAAAAGAAGTCGAAAAAGAATTCTTTTTTATGACAAAATTCGAGTAGTAAAACTGATGTAATATCTTTTGAGAGTGCAGTGGTGGTATATAACAAGAAAATGGTCACATCCACATTCACCTTCGATGTAGAATGTAAAACTTAACTGTGTACTTTTTTATTTTTGAGATAAGAAAAAATAAGATTCTACGCGATGACTTTTTATCGTCTCAAATAGAATCCTGTTTTTTTTTATATAAAGAAGAAAAAATCTCTCTTTTTATTGTTTGATATCCTTTTGAAAAGTAATAATAATTATACGACAAGTATGTGTAACATATCTTTTTGTTTCTCTTATATAATATATAAAATATACTATTCTTTAGCAACTATTGAATTTTTCATATGAGTTTTTATCATATAATATAGCATTTTATATAATGAAAAGGTATTAATCTTGAAATATCGAAATATTATCACAACAAAAGCGTTAAATTTGTGAATTGCAAGAATGAAGGAGTTTTATTTTATAACAACTAAATGATAATATCTTTCGTTTTGATTTTCAATATCCAAATATATTTGTATTGACATTTGAGATTCTCTATCTTTAAAAATCTTCCATTATAATCAATCAAAATGTAATTGATATTTGCAGATGATAATGGATGGGTGTGGATGTGTGAATGGATATTCACTTCTTCTCGCATCTACATCCATACCGACATCTACACCCACACCCTAAAGAAAATATCCATTACTGAAGCATCGGTTAGTCAAGATTTATCTATTCATTTCTAATTAAAGTATTTTTAGCATGAATAATGAAAAAGAAAACAGTCGAACTACGGAAGTACTGATGAACGTATCATCGTCGAAAGATTCTTCCAATGCCGTTCGCTGTTGGATGCAAATATTTTTCTTTCCATTGATGAGCATATTAAATGTAATAATTCTTCTTACAAGTATTTTGTATGCAGTAGATCTTTTTGTTCAAAGCGCTTGTCGAACATGTCACAATGATCAACCATTTTTGATTTCATTTCTCATTGGTAAAAATACTTTTGTTAGTATCAATCATTTATCTTTATATATATACATTTTGAAATTAGATGAATTACTTGGACCAAATAAAAATGAATTGATTGTTGGTGGATTTGATGTAGAAACAATATTCACAACGATTATAAATGATTGTGGAAATCAAATACATTTTAGTGATCATTTTTTTAGTAATCAGGTAAATCCTTTACAAACTGATGTTGATCAAGCAATGAATGAGTTAAATAAGAAAATCGATGATAAATTCAGTGCTTCGATTACCGCTATTAATATTACATCAGATCTTGAACGTCTCGACCAGTTCTCTATGATAATTAACTCAACCGAAATTCAAAATAAAATACAAGAAATACGCAATGATTTGCAAGCAATAGAAATAGAATTCAAAAAGATCTCAAGTTCTATTCCAATAGACCAGAAATTATTATTAATCAAACGATCAATGACGTTAGTATTGAAGAAAAAAAGATTGAATGAATACATTGTTTGTTTTCTTTTAGTTCGAAACGTATGTGAAAATAATTCTGAAAACGACAACTGATACTTGTCCTCTATCACTAGCTATACTATACAAGGCAGACACATTTATATGCCATCAATTTGCTATATCTATTAATGGTCTTTGGTTCAGTCTTTTTATCTATCTATTTTTCGTTATAGTTGGCCTCTGTATATTTGGTCTTTGTATTTACAGACGATTATAATTATTTGTTTTTTTATTTTTAACAAATTAATTCTACTGAAAAATTTTCATTTATTGCTAACTAATTATTTTTGTTTGCATATCAAAAAACTAGAATATGATCACAGGATTACACGTTGATTAATTAATTATGATTTACGTTTAATTATGGGTATGGTTTCACCATGAAAATATTCTATACGATGTTCTGCTGATTTATCTACGCAACTATCCTGTTTATGACATGGAATAAGATAATCAGGTAGATTTGTATGCCGATAAATTGCACGATGAACAGGATCATGTTTTTCTAAACAATTTTTATCTTGCGCACATCTAAGAGCATTATGACGTTCATGTGTAAGATAAGGTTCCTTGGCTTTTCTTACACATAATTCAGAGTAACCACAAGGATGAGAATATTGTATAGTATGCATCGATGAGCGCTGTTGTAAACAATATATAGAATCTTCACAAGGTTTCAATGTTGGAAGGGCATCATTCAATGGTGCTGGCTCAATTGCATTCGTACACCGACATAAA
The DNA here is from genome assembly GCA_905250115.1 of Adineta steineri. Lineage (NCBI taxonomy): Eukaryota > Metazoa > Rotifera > Eurotatoria > Adinetida > Adinetidae > Adineta > Adineta steineri. The sequence continues at coordinate 10,089 of CAJNOI010001290.1, read as the reverse complement.
AATATGTCTGCTACTCTGCGTAACGTACTCGGGGTATTCAGTTGTGTTGGCGGAATAACTTGCATTGGTCGCCCTCCTCCTGTTCCATTATTATTGAAAGCATTCTGATCGACATACGAAGCTGCAACAAGATATTTTTCAAGTAAATTCGATGTATCTTTTTTGAAATTCATATCAACTGTTGGATGTAACTCAGGTATTAATTCAAAATTAATCGTTAGATTTCGCACAGGAACATCTTGAGATCCAGCACTAAGATGAATAAACTCTAATTTCGATAGATCGAATTCAGATGTATTGAATTGACATTCAATCTTTTCATGATTATAAATACTATTTGGTCCAGCATGGGAAAGTGTTACTTGACCTGTCATATGACTGATTTTGAGACAAAAAGTGAAGTAATCATCAGTATTACAACCTCGATAGAATGTATTTGATTTAGCTTTATATCGATTTGTAGTGACATTATTACCATGTTGAAATGGTAAACCATCATTCAAATAAGAAAATGCTTCATGGTATTCTTCAGTCACTGTTGATGGTTTTTCTGCAATATAACAAACAAGGCATTGAAGATTGAATTGCTGTTCGCCTGGAATAAGTTTTTCATTGGCCACTGTTAACATCATATCACCATTCATTGCTTGCCAATAAATATAAGTGAATTTATGGCCACCATGTGATTGAGGTTTGTCAAGATAATATAAATGATACGCCTGAGAAATGGTAGTTGGTGATACCACATGTTCTTCAAATTCGGAAGCAGCGACTGTAATGACTATACCACGTGAGATATTTGGCTTATTCATTTGATCTCTGATAGCTTCACAATGTTGTTCAAACACATATTTTTGATATGGAAGGTCGAGAATCTCTTTTAATGTGGTGCCTTGTTTGATCTCATCACTTTCATAAATGCTAATCATAAGTGAATCTTTAAAAGCTCCTTTAGCTGATTGCTGAGCTTCAGGTGAAAGGGATTCAAAGACATTTTTTGGTATATAAACACGATCAATATAATCTAATGGAATTAGTTGTGGCAAATGTGCTTCGAATAACTCATGAGAATCGACATTTATCCATCGGTCAAGAATAGCTTCAATACTGACATTCATTGATTTGCGATCTGCACCTGTTAGCGCAATTAATTCTGAAGCTGCTGCATATTCATAACCATGAACAGAACAATGTAGTCTTGAGCTATGAAAATGTTCTATCCGTTTACCATCATTTCCTGGATCTCTCGTCCATGGACGATGTGAATAAGTGGCTCTGCTATGAAATTTAGTTGCAGCTTGGATAGAAAAGTTGGCATCCGGATGAAACATAATTTCTTGCTTAAAAGTGATAACAATCTCGCCATAGTAATGACCAAGATTCGGTCCAAGTACACCAAATACATGTTGATCTGTTCCTAGTTTTTTATCAACGTGGTATCTGATTCCAGTGGGATTAGCATTTAATTTAATCGATGCTTGAGCAATTTTAACTGACCATTCATGAATAACCTGGATATCTCTTGGATTAAGAGGTGGTTGCAGTTTTTGCTCGATTCGCTGAATTTTGTAGCCATAGTCTGAATCTGATAAAGTTTTTCCGTATGAGTTTGCTTTTATAAATTCAGCTTCGACCAATATTTCAATCAGTTTACATACATTGTCTTTGACATTTGGCGTATTATGATGAAGGAATATTAGACGCACTCGACTATGTTGTTGGACAACTCTGACCACATGTTCTGGTTTTCTTAATAAGTCCATAAAACGACGACTCATAACATGTCCTAGTATAAGAATTGATTCAAAAATATCTTTTCGACATCGATGTACAGGTTGTAATGCACGTATCCAATTACGTATTTCTGGAGAAATCGATGTTTTTTCCCAGTTCATTCTTTCTACGTAGTTATTCACCATTTTAATTAATTGACTTTGATTACGAGCGAAATTGATAGATGCATTAAGATTACTAGATGGGGCTACACTAAAATGATCATGGTTTTTGTTATGTCGATATTTTTTGAAATGATCCTCATTAAATCTATCCAAACATTTGAAACCTGGTATTTGACATAAGATACGAATATCTCGTATATCATGATGAGTATAGGATTCCAAATGATCCTCTTGAGTAAGTTTTGAACATTTATTACCGTCAGGACACAGTCGACGAGCAATATGAATTGATATTCCCAAATGATTTTCTTCTTTAATTTTGCAATCACGACCGTATGGACAAATATGTGAATATTCAAGACAATGATCTTCTATTTCAGACGATACTGTTGAATTTTTCGATTGAACAAATTCAATATACTTTGAACAGTTGTACGGTGTTAATGGGCATGGTGGACGAAATGAATGTATTATATTATCAAGATGTGCTTTATCATGAATATTAGCACAACAATTGTCATAGAGACATACAGATTTGCAATGACGAAACGATTTTAAATGTTCCTGATCTCGTCTCCGATATTTTGGACATTTAGAACCATCCGAACAATTAGGCAGGTGGCGATAAGCTACTAAGTGTTTTTGACTAATATTTGTACAATCACCGCCTTGTACACAAAATTCTGGATGATCTAAATCTAACAAATATATAGGGTCAGTATCATTACATTCATCACCCAATTTACATTTAGTATTATCTATATATGAGTCATTCCACGTAAGCCATGACCAAAGTGCACTTAACGCGCTCGATCGAGGTCATCTGATTTTATTCATTTTTAGATATGTTGTAGAGGGTCTTATTCTGAGTTTTTTGGCGCAAACCTCTTAAAAAATTATTGAATTCTTGCTGTTTCATAAGCATTTTACCAAATACCTTATAAATAACCAAATTAACGAACTGGAGCCCGAATCGGACAATTTTTCGGGAATGGCTAAACCGATTGAAGTGAAACTTTGTTCAGACATGTATCTCCACAAGACCTGTTCACAATAAAAATTTTGTCCCAAAACTCGGAACAGTTAAGACCTTATGACTTGTTTAACATATTGATTTTGGAGATGAATTTTTTCAAGATATCGACCGATTTAGGAGCTGGTCTTTATAATTTGGTAGTACTTCCTTGGGGCCACAAGTCTATGAAAAGATCAACCTGGGATACCTGCAGATGGTCTGTAGAGAAGATCATTTTTCGGAAGATCTCTATAAGGCCCATATATCATATATATACAATTTTTTTTTTCGTTTTTATTTTGTGGAATAGACTTAGGTAATCTTTCACGTAGACCACAACGATCATATCCATTTTCTTTTATTCTAAGTTCTCTATATAGAAATAAGAGAGAAAACAGGAATATATCATTGAACATGTATGATACGAAATTATATATTTTCTCTGAATGATAACATATAGAGGTAACTTTTATTATTCATATTCAAGATTTGTTTTATTTGAATGTTAATTATGAAATCGTTTCGGGTTTACTATTGTCGCATACATATTTATTTTATCGTTATTTGGATTCTTAAAAATTAGTAGAGCATTAATGAATAAGATAAACTGAAAACTTAATCAAAGAATATATTGAAGAGATGGGTGTGGATGTGGATATGAATGTAGGAAAAAGAGATCAATACCCTCGCCCTTGCACCTTTACTCACACACACACACACACACCCAAGATCATCAAAATCTTTTTTCTCTATCTAGGAAAAATAGCGTTTTGGCGGTGTTTATATAAAGAAGTCATTTTCAATTATTTTATTCTTTGGGACGAAGTTTACGTATGATAAACAAGTATTTTAGTCAGAATGAGCTCGTTTAAATGTCGAGATGTTGTTTTCTGAGCTCACTAGGATCAATTATCTTAATTTAGTTTTCGAATTTTCATATGTTTGTCTAATTGAAAGAGCACTATAACTAATAATACTAACAAAAAACGAAACGAAGATAACATGACCACGATAAAAAAAGTATTCTGCTACAATTCTAAATCCTGGAAGGATGAGTCTTAGCCCCATTAAATATTTATCCCTTTACTCGTGCTCTCTCTGGTTCTTCTTTTCAATCAATCAGATGAGAATACGCATTCTCTCCCTTATATCAGGGTTAGAGCATCATAATTGTTCTGTTAAAGTAATAGGTCTCGTTGCTCTCTTTCTCTTCCATACAGAGACTTGTATGTTTATTCTCGATAGCAAGGGAGAGAACGTACGCCCAAAAGAAAGGTGCGCGTTTGAATATTCGCATGAGGATGTGGATGTATATATTATATTATATTCATTCGCATCCACATCCACCTTCAAGATGGTGGCTACCATTGTTGATAATTACTCAACACTGGCAACGTATTCTACTTGTTAACATACTACACTGTGAAACAATCTTACCTGATGCACCGGCTTTCGGTTTTGGAGTCGACGGTGGTGTTGTTGTGGCTACTTGCTTTGATATAATCTTTGATTCAGTGACATCATCTTTCACTTTCAAATCTCCCAGTTTTGCGGCAGATAAATCAACAGAGTCATTTGTACATGATACTGGGATGAGCATCGGTTCATCGGACTGAACTTCTTGCAACTGAATAGTTTGAAGACCGTGACCTTGATTGAGAATGCCTTTCACTTGAAATTCAGTAGCAGCAAGCAATAGTACTTCGTCTTCAGATGGATAATACGAGTGTTTTCGAATATCTCTAGCTGAATTGCAATGAATAGTAAACATTGTTCTTGTACCTTTCATGCCTAAAAATTGTTCTGATTGGAGAACTTTGATGGAAGTTGTACATGAAGAAAAGCCCCACCATATGAATGTTTCGTCTTCTTTATATTGTTTGCTTAAATCTAATTTGACGCCTCGAAACACTGTTAGATGGGGAATCTGTGGAAGTCGAGATAATGCTGCAAGAAAAAGGCGAAGAAAGAGAAACCATGGTTTAAGATTTGTTCGATTTTCTGACCGTAGAGTAGTATTCAAAGCGCAATAAAGGCATTCGTTCAATGGCGCCCATTCCATTGAGTAGAGCATGATCGAAGCTGATTCATCCTGTGTCAAATTATCAGCCGGCTTCTTACATCGTTTTTTGGCCACATATGCGTGACTTTTCACTTTTGGTAATATAGATACGAGCGGTTCAACTGCTTCTTCAAGTGAAACAATAGGCATTTCCTCGTAACCGCTGATGGGCATAAGAAAATCCATAGGTTCTTGTGCAATGTCAGTGAAGCGTAGAACACGTTGAGTAAAATATGAATCTCCGCCATCTGTTGCCATAGTGAGCACAAATGACTAATTTAAATATCACTTATAGACGACAAATAAGTATCTGAAAATTAATCAGACAAAATTCATAAGTTAACGAGATAACGTTTTTGATGCAAATATGAAAACAGAAGAGGATTGTTAATTCAACTCGCGATGTTCTACACTACACAGAAATAGAAATGAGTGGGTGGGGTTGGGGTATCACTAAATAAGAGATATCCACACGCATTCTCAAGAATAAAAATAAGTCAATGGTAGGACATAACTTGCTAACAAAACAGAGAAAAAAGAATGAATAAAACTTTCGATAAACAACAGCACACACGTTTAATATATAATATCTTTGACGAAGTGTGAAAAACCACATAATTAAAATTTTGGTATGTTTTATTTTTTATTAGTTGCTGTCGCTAAATAACTGATTCGGACGGTTACTTAACTTGAATACAGAATTTGTTTTGGTACAATACCGATATGATTACAGTTGTAGAGAAAAATGTATGACGATGAATATCAAATCGATATTCAACCGTTACGTCTTATTATCCTTACCAATAATTCGCCTAGCTCAACAAATTCGGTACTCGAATCCAACACGATCCCAGACGAAACCGATAGGATTTCAATCGGTTATCGATGGATCCGGAATTCTCATAGAATATCGGTGTTGAAAAATTCTGTCGGAGAGTGAAGATATGTCTGCGGGTGTATACACATATTCATCTCATAACCATACCTAAAACGAGAAATATTCTTTTAGAAATAATTTCTTAAAAACTTACTTGTTGATAAAATAATTAAAATTTTATTAATAAACGAATATGAATCGTGTTGAATATATTTATTGATGTTCTGTTAAATCCATTAAACAAAATTCTTTTAAACATCCTTTACAATGAAATTTTATTTTATTTTTATTACATAAAAAACATTGTGCTTTTTTATTTGCCATTGTCATGTCTTTGAATAGAAGTTTATAGAAGGAATGAATACCTCCTTATCTATTTTTTAGATATAAATATAATGACTCAATGATAATAAAAACATTACTAGGTAGTAGAAGAAATTGAAAAAGAATTTTGTTGTGACAAAATCTCATTGATAAAACTGATGCACTATCTAAGATAGTTGAACTAAAATTGAAAATTGATTTGTTTTTAATTTTAAATAGAAATCCAAACGATTCATGTGATCTGTTTTTTTTTCAATGAGAGAATGTTTTAATGTAGATTTGGATGTAAGTAAAGACTTAACATAGATCTTCATCTACAGCTTTATCTACTAGATTAATGATATATTAATCTCCTATTCACTCAATTGCATTGTCATGTTCGCTTTTATCATAATAATCATCCCTCTCGTTTTCAAATTAATTATTGTGTATTACTTTTTTTCATTTATTTTTTATATTATTACAAAAAACAACCTTACCAAAATGAAAGTATTTACATATAAACAAGAATTCCGTAAATGTCTCACTTTGAATTTCATTTTTCATCAAATAAACTGTTCAACAAAAGAAAATCTATCGAAAATAAAAACATTGATAAATATAATGACTTAATTCAAAAAGAATAACGATATCGAAATAAATAAGATGTAGTGTTAGAAAGCGCGTGTGATTAAAGAAAATAAAAATATGTGTTCGGTTGCTGTTAATTAAGTATTGAGAGAGATTGTTGTTCACTGATTTATTATTAGATTCTCTTGTCAGTTTTTTCAAATAAAAAAAGAGAATAGCTTTACTTTTGACAATAGTCAGATTTAATCATCAATCTTTAATAAAAATCAATTTAATTGTTTAAATTAAAAAAAAGATAAATAAATTTATTTTTATTTATTAATTAAATAAAGTATAATATGATATATTGATCATTATTTTTATCATACGAAAATTTAATTAATATATCAATGTGTTGATTATTAAGATCAGAATGATATTTTTAAAATACAACAACAAAATTTGTTCAATATTATTTTTATACGAATATCATTTGAAGTCGATTTTTGAAAATCTAATAAATATGTTCAAAAGTAAAAGATGATTTTCTATAAGGATATTTATTTATAATGATTTTAGCATAATTGTTGAGTAATTAACAGAGAAATTGAATCTATGAGAATTTTTATCAAACAGTAATATTATTATTATTCATATGTGAGTTTTTATAATAAACTTTAAATCATACCAATATTGATATAATGAAAAAGATTCGATGAAAATCATATTTCTTAAGATTATTAATATTCAAACAAAGAATATATATAAGTCGATATGAATATCAATAGAAAAATAAAAAATATTAAAATTGAATATGATCTTAAGAGTATAAATAATGTGATATGTTCTAGTTAAATAATTTTATATATAAAATCAATAATAACTGATCATTAATCAATTTTTAAATGTTAAAAATTCAATAAAATATCTTTTTACTTATTAAATCATCAAAAATATGTTGAAGAATTTAAAGAAAACAATTATCAAGAAATTAAAGAGATTTTAATAACAAATTTTCTATCATAAATAATATTTATTTCTATAATAGATTTCAATTATTATTCCATATTCAATCATATATGTATACGTGTTAATATTCTTTCTTGTAATGAGTCATTTATATTCAACATATGTTCATTTTTTAATTAACACTACAAATAAAACAATACCGATTGATTTTCTTAAGTGTATTATTCCTTAAGGTGAATATCTATGATTACATTTATTTAATAAATTAATTGAATAACTTTTAATTATAGAAAAATTTCCATAATTAATATTAATATATTTACTAAAATGAAAATTATAATTGATTCCTCATGTCAATCGAATATTGTTAATGATAAATATCGAAAATAATCAATTTTTGCAACTGTTCATTGTCAATATCAATCTAAAATATTAGGTTAAATATCGATTAAGACGTTTAGAATAAAATTCTATAAATCTCCTTTATGATTATTTTATTTGTAATTCTCTTGTTTTGCTTCTATTCTTCATCATATCTATGAATATATTTTATGAATTTATTTTCAAATATAAAACTTTCAAATCACATTAATTTTATTTTTGAGAACAAAAGATTTGTTTTCGTAATTGAACTTATTATTGATAAACTAATCCGAAAATATCCAAAAAATACATTTTTCAATTGATTTCATCATCAAACTCAATTATTTGGTTAAGTTTCTACCAATTTCACATAATTAGAAACTAATAATAAATAATTTTTCTTACTTATTAAAATATTTCAACAAAATTTATTTACTCAACGATCAAAACAAAGAAAATATATATTTTAATTTTTCTGAAAAATAAAACAAATCTCTTCAACAGTTTTATTAAAAACAGTCAGATGGAAATATTTTTATTTCATCAAAAATCTTTGAAATTAAAAATCAGTTTTCATTTTTGTCTCATTTCAAAGCTTTTATTAATTTTTCATTTCATTTCAAATTCTTCATTCATTTTTCTTTCAAAATTCTTTTTTTTTGTTTTCATTTAAATAAAAATGCTCATTGATTTAATTTCATTAATTTTATTCTGACAAATCATCTTCCAACTCAATGTTTATTAATTTATTAAAGAAAAATCTTTTCAGCATTTGTATTATTCAACAAAACTTATTTTAGTTCAATTTTTATTATTAAATTTTCATAAAATATTTGTTGCCTCTTCAATTTTGAACAACTCACAAGTTTTATTAAATCAAAAAAACAAAAATATTCGATTATTTTCATCTGATAAAAGTATCCAAATAGAATTCAATCAAACATAAAACCTTCTTCTCAAAGAATTTTTATTTCTGTTCAATTCAAATTACAAAATATTTGCTTTTCTTTTCTTTGGTAAAATTCGATAAAAATCAACAAAAGATAAAGAATTTAACATTTACTTATTCGAAACATCTAATCGAAAATATTAAATTAAAGTCAATTTTAATGGAAAAAAACCAAAAAGATTTTTATTCAAATTTTAATCGATTTTTTTCACTGATTTTTAACAATAAGACTTTACTTTTTCTTTTGTTTCTTGATTATTTATTTAACAAAAAACTTTTTTCTCGTTTTCATAGTCAAAATTTCATTCATAAAATTATTTCAAATTTTTGAATTCGATCATTGACCATATCGACAACATAAAGATTTCCTTCATCATCAAAGGACAAACCTTTGAGATCATCCAAATGATTTCCACCAATAACAATTTCACCTGCACCTTTTCCTTCACACCAACGCATCACTCGATGATTCTCACTATCTGCCACATACATTTGACCTAAATCATCAACAATTACCCCTTGAGGTGAAGACAATTGATTGAGATTTCCTCCTTGACCATTTCCTCCAGCCACAATTCTTCCTTCTTTTGCACCTTTTCTCCATTTCATTACACGATGATTGTGTCTATCTGATACATAAACAGATTGATGTTCATCAACAAAGATAAAAGTAGGAAAATTGAACTGATTGAGTTGATTTCCTAGTCCGTTTCCACCTGCCACTACAATTCCTTCATTGTTATATTCTCCCATTTTCCATCGTCTCACTTCATTCTTTTGATGATTAGACACATAAAGAAATCCATATTTATCTACTGCCAAACCATAACAGTTAATATTGTCAATGAGAACTTGTTGATTTTGATTCAACCATTGAATCACTCGGCTGTTCGTATAATCAGCAATGATAATCGCATTATTCTGTTGATCAACAATTACATCTGTTGGATACCTTAATTGATCCATTCGACTTCCTTTCCAATTTCCGCCTGCAGTGATTTGTCCTTGTTTTGCATTATATTTCCATTTAACAATACGATGATTGGAATTATCAGCAATGAAAATATTTTTCCTTTTATCAAT
>CAJNOI010001289.1:0-16631 GCA_905250115.1 Adineta steineri | reverse complement strand
ACCTGAAGATGACGCTAGTATTTGTTTTCCTTTGTTTATTTCTTTTTTTTTATATTGAAATAGAATTAAAATTTTAAAAACAAACAAGAAATGTATAATTAAATCTCTTATATATCAATAGTATCTACCTCATGAATATATACTATTAGTCATAAGAAAGCGATGATGACTCATTATTTGTCATTTGTTTTTGTTACTCTGTGTTCTTTTCTGTACAAATCATTTTGTTCATTTTATTTACAATTTTAGATAGCAACTCATTACTATTGCTCAACGAACTCAATAATGCTTGCTAAGGGTTTAGGTATTTTGGCAGTTGTTGCTGCTTTCTTTGCATTAAGTATTCATCAAATACCAGAAGGACATGTTGGTATATATTATAGGCAAATTATATAACATTTTTCTATCTTGTCTAATTGGGATATATTTTCATTTTAGAGGTGGCGCTCTTCTTACATTAATAACTGCACCTGGTTATCATGTTATGTTTCCATTTTTAACATCAGTGAAAATTGTTCAAATAACCTTACACAAAGATGAAGGTAATATATATATATTTAGATTGAAAAAGTTAAGAATTTCGAAAAATTTCTTTAGTAAAAAATATTCCTTGTGGTACAAGTGGTGGAACAATGATTCATTTTGAAAAAATTGAAGTTGTTAATATTCTTAGTCGAGAAGCAGTTATTGATATTGTACGAAATTATACAGTTAATTATGATCGAACATTAATATTCGATAAAATCCATCATGAAGTTAATCAATTTTGTTCGGTATGTAATCAAAAAAAAAATTTATCAGTAATAACGGTTTATACATGAAACTATTTAGGTACATACACTTCGAGAAATTTATATTGATTTATTTGCAACTATAGATGATCATATACAACGAACATTACAGAATGATTTAAATATATTAGCACCTGGACTTCATGTTAGTTCAATTCGAGGTAAATTGTTAAAATTATTTCAAACTTAAACTCTATTTATTATTTATTTAAAGTAACTAAACCAAAAATTCCTGATGCTATTGCTCGTAATTACGAAAAAATGGAAGAAGAAAAAACTCAGTAACTATTTTATTACTTTATTTTTTGTAAAATGCTGATATTACATTATACAGATATATGATAACAACTGCTCATCAAAGAGTTGTTGAAAAAGAAGGTGAAACTGATCGTCGTCGTGCTGTGATTGAAGCTGAAAAATTAGCTGCAGTATCTAAAATTCAATACGAACAAAAAATTCTAGGCAAACAAAGTGAAAAACGTATTGCTGAAATTGAAGCTGAAATGCATCTTGCTAAAGAACGTTCTCTAGCTGATGCAAATAAATATCAAAGTGATACAGAAGCTCAATCAAATAAAGCTAAATTTACACCACAATTTTTACAATGGTCAATGTATCAAGCATTATCTCAAAATACAACAATCTATTTTGGAAATTCAATTCCAAATGTATTTATGAATTCTGGTGACATATCTACTATGAAAAAATTTACTTCTCCACATCCACGATGATAAATTATTCACTCAGATTATAATCTGTGATATTCTTTTGTTTGCTTATGTGTCTATTCATATTCTTCAAATTTCTCAATAGATGTCTTTTTTTTAAAACTTAATAAAATCTTTCATCTTTTTTTATTCTAGATGTAATTTTAGTCACTCAGGAAACAAATCTAAACTAAGTAAGTCTAAAAATGATTTTTATTTCGTCATTCCTATGATGCGCATCGCTATCATCTCATATTTCTTCTTGCCATTTCATTTTTATTCTGATGATGAATGAATTTAAAACACGTGCAAATCTATCATCTTATTATACATGTGCTCAAGATTTGTTACCGATTATTAATGAGGTTATATCTAATGGTAGCCACATGTCCATACGAACAATGAAAATCAAGGATAAGAGTAATGAAAACGACATCATCAACAATGACGTCTGTTCGTCAATTTCTCATTCCATCAACGATGACAATCAAATAGTTACAGTAGTAATAATACATCGACACCAACTCACCAATGATAAGGAAAAAGAGAAAAAAAAGACGACAAAATACATCAAACATTGAATAACGATAGTCATAAACCAGACCTAACGCCGCCGTCATCAAACGGCACTAGTGAGAATAAGAATAATCATAATCATCAATATCCAATACAAATGTTGACACGAAGTACAGATATTGATACAGCTGCTTTAACAACGTTAGGTAAACGACATGAAATTCGTTTTCATGACTTAATTACCAAAGAAGCTGAATTAAATAAAGCACTAGCTGAATTATTATCAATGTCAAATGATATGGACAAATCGTCTTCAATATATTCTTCACCAAGATCCGCAACAAAACATAACGAAACGAATACGATATCTTCTAGTATTAATATGTTAAATCGTTTACTTGAAACACTTGATCTGGATAATGAAGATACTAAAAACAGAAAACAAAAGAATAATGATAGTCCTATTAGACCGATTAATATATTTCGGTAGTTAGAGAATAAGAAAATAGAAAATTTGATTGTTTTTTTATTTTTAGTCTCATGTTGTCAGATAACGTATGTGCCAATTGTCATCAATCATTTGCTACCAATGAACAAATTGTCAATGCAGCTGGACATATTTGGCACACGCATTGTTTTGTGTATGTTTTTTAATTTTTTCAATCATAAGTTAGTTAAAATCAAAAATGACCTTCATTCCATCTGGAGATAGTTATAATATATCATTTCGACATTAATATGTTATCACAAAGGTCAAGAGGAAAGATATTTCTTTTTATATTTCAAATAGTTGTACACAATGTTTTCAACCATTTGAAAATGGAATCTATTTTGAAGTAAGTTTATAAATTTTATTTAAGTCTGTAATTGAATTCTTGTTTGTAGCATGAAGATCGAAAATATTGTGAACGAGATTTTCAAATGTTATTTGCACCATGTTGTGCTGAATGTAGTAAGTTTCATATGAATATTTTCACTTCATAGTTTTAATTTATATTCAATTAGAACAAGCTATAGTTGGTCGTGTTATTCGAGCAATACAAAAATGTTTTCATCCCGATTGTTTTCGTTGTCAATTATGTCAAATACCATTAATTGAAATGGGTTTTTCGAAATACAATGGAAGGTTTGTCTTGAAAACAAAAAAATAGCATAAGAATATTGAAATTTTTGTTAGAGCACTTTGTCGAGAATGTCATACAAAAGAGAAAGCAAAAGATTTAAGTTTATCACAACATATTTGTTCAAAATGCCAGTAAGAAGAAAAAAAACACGCATACATTTCTTTTTCTATATTATTATTTATTCTAGTCAAATTATTGATAATCATTGTTTGAAATATAAAGATGAATATCATCATGCATATCATTTTCAATGTACATCATGCCAGTTAGTTGAAATAATTATTATTTAATAAAAAAGAAGAATATCTTTGTTTTATAGAATTCAATTAGATGAAAATGGTAGAGAAGTACGAGGTTTATTATATTGTCTTCCATGTTATAATAAACTTGATGTACCTGTATGTGGTGCTTGTCGACGTTTAATTGATGATCGTGTTATTAGTGCACTTGGAAAACAATGGCATGTTGAGCATTTTTGTTGTGCTCGTTGTGGTCAACCATTTTATGGTAGTAAACATTTTGAAAACAAAGGTTTAGCTTATTGTGAATCTGATTATCATTTTCTTTTTGGTTCATTATGTTTTGTATGTAATACTCTTATTACCGAAGGTGGTAAGTTAACTAAAACTCTTCCGTATAAAAATATGAATATTTCCTTTTTTTTTTAGCTTATACAGCCTGTAATAAAAAATATTGTGCTGATCATTTTGCTTGTTCATTATGTGAAAAAAAAATGAATGAAAAAAGTAAATTTTTTGATGTTGATGCTACACCTGTTTGTAAACAATGTTATGGTAAAATACCAGCTAATACTCGAAAATCACTTCAACAACAACCACAAAAAAAGAAACAATTATCATCAATATTAAAACAAAGCACTGTTTAATATAACAACAAAATTATTATTATTTTGTACATTAAAGTTTTGTGTTAACAAGATATAAATGACCATAAACAAGCAGATACATCGACATATCAATTTCATCACAAAATAAACCAAGATTTATTGAAAATGTTGTTAATGACCATTCACTTTCAAATTGATTATGTCGTCCAAGTAGATAAAGACGAGAACGACGACGTAATAATGAAAAACATTTATTTAATTTAAGTGTAAATATACGATAATGTTGAAATCGTTTTGAATATATTGGTTTTGTTTTTATTATTAATTGTTTAACATGTCGACATATGTAAAGAAAAAAATCGCTATCATCTAATAAACTCCATTCATTTGCATTATCTATATCTATTTTAAGTATATCAATACGTGGTGAAAGTGAATCAAGATGTACATAATCTGCTAATTTTCGTATTGTCATTAAATTTGAATTATCATCAATAGCAGCTGATGCTGTTAAACCTAATCGATAAAATATCCAATTAGGTTTTAAAGTTATCATTATATCTGATGTATTTGTTTGAATAGGTTGATGATAAGGATCAAATGTAAGTAAACGACAACCACCCCATTCATATAATTGACTATTAAAGACATCATCAAGTCGATTATTACCCATGCCAATAGACATAACTAAACAAGAATTACGTATAAATGGATCTAAACAAAAGACATGATCACTATTTTCGAAATCTTTTATATTTGCACATTTGAATGGTTCAAGATCTTGTGGACGAATAGCTTTACTTTGAGCTTGACACCATTTTCGACTTGTTTCAGTTCGTTGTTCATCATTATGTGTAAATTGAATTCGAGAATATACAAATGGATCAAGATAATTTGATTGTGTTGGTACCGGTGGTATTACTAATGTTGGTTCAGTTATATTTAATTTTTTAATAATTAGATTTTGTAAAAGTAATGGAGATAACGATACATGATCTGTTTTAGATGAAAGGAATGATCGTGAAGGATTTCGTGTTATAATTATAAATGAAATGAATATTATTAGAAATGCAATAGATTTAAGTAACAAATAATGTCTCCATTGTAGACATCGAACAAATGATTGTATAAAATTATCAGATAATATCCGCATAGTCGACATAATGATAATGATGACGATGTAAAATAATAATAACAAAAATGTACATTTTCTCTTTAGTCATATGTATACAAAGAAAAAGGCCAGATGTTCCTTCTATTTGTTAACTGAATGAGAGAAAGAGCAAGATCGTTTCTTGTTTTTTTTGCCTATATATATGATATGCCATTTATCTGTCATGCTTTATGCTTGATTGCAGTTACGCTATTTAATTCTGTAAATCTCAATATTTTAAAAAGTTATTAGGCATCTTTTCATAGTTTTATTGTTTTCAATAATGGGCGTATTATTTCATAAAACAAAATCCATGTGACGAATATTCTAGAATAATTCTTCTTTCGTGTGCTTGAAAAATAAATGCATTTTATTGAGTGGGCACAATATTTACATAAAAAAATAATATTTACTTACCGTTTTACTTGATCAATGTATATTTAAAAGAAATTTTTAAATCATTTTCGTGTTGCATTTTGTATTAGTTACTTGTGAAATTTTTCGACAATGATGAACAAGATCGGGATATTTATTCTTTTGGTCTTTGCATGTGTTGTAATCAATGGACAATGGATAACAGAAAAACATGTCGATGGTATCATTGATAGAGATGATGATTATTGGGTTGTAAAAAGTATGTTTTTGTATTACTTTCAAATGAATAGTTTATGATTTTATTGAAATTTTAGCTAATGGAAAAGTAAGTCGTCCTAAATTTCCTGCCTATATTCGTTTTTATAATACACATACTCGAAAAAGTGAATACAAAATTGATGTTTCCCGATCAGCTCAAATACTTTATTATAATGGTCCACCACAAATTATTTTTCGTACAGCAGGTCATTATTGGTCAGAAGGTGATTCGTATTATATCACACTTGATGAAGGTGTACTCTATTCAAATGATATTGAAAATTCAACAGAATATTTAAGTCCTAAGTTTTGGCGATTTCGAGTTGTTCGTCCACTTATAATTGCATAAACAATACAATTCTTTCTTTCTTTTCTTATGAACATTTGTTTTTATCTTTTAAAGAAATAAATTCTCAAATATATATAGGCGCATTTTCTCACTTTACTATGACAGATAGCGACAGTTTGATGATTATTAGTGATGATGAAGATAATTCTCGTTTGTATATCGATGAGAATGTAGTTGATTCGTGGAATAATCAACAACTACAAACAAAATCAACAAATACAGGCAATGCTTTTGAACTTGATTTCTTCTTAATAGCATATTTCAATCGTTATCAAACACGATCTTCTCAAACAGTTCTTACATCGAATACAAATCTTCTTCTCAAACGACATCGATCAACATTTTGTCAGGCAGAATATTTCGCAACAATGACGCAAGAAACAAATACTATGAATGAACACGAAGAACGTATTGCAGTTGTTAAGAAACAAAAAACATATAATGAAGATTTGATATTGTCTTCTACAAACTAATTGTTTATAATTTCTTATTTTTAAATTGTTGTATTAGTATTTAAGACGTGGCGCTATCTGTCTATAATATACGTCGATAGGTTTATACTCATCCAAGTAATCCATTGGTTAATGTCATTTTAGTAAACACATATGTGTTTTGTTGTCAGTTTAGTTATAGTATGATTTGTATTTAAATTGAGAGCATAGTAAATCATCCGTATCCTACTTTTTTACAATTAAGAAAATTCATATGTTAAAATATAATTAAATATTTAAGGAAGAAAAAACTGCTAGTTTCTTCTTTTTCTTTAGATTGTTTTCTATCATGAAACAGCAACAGTAGTGTCATTATTCACTTCAATTTTTCTTTTCATTCCACATATTCTTTGTTCCCATATAAACACAAAAGCAGCAGTTGGGTTTTTTTATTCTTTCCTTTTCAAGTTTCTATATATATTTATATATACATCGTAACTAGTGATATATTTATAAATTTAATGAAATTTACAAGTTTTCTTAATAGATAATGGACGGCGCTGGTGGTAACCCGGGTGCTGATGGAGGTTTTGATCCATGTGAATGCATTGTGAGATTATATTTCTTCTAAATTTTCTGTTCAATTTCTTATATTTATTAGAACATGTTTCAAATGAATCATGAACATGCGATGAATCGTTTAATCAATACGCTACGCAATGCACAAACAACATGTACTGATACTGAATGTTTTACTGGTCAATGTAAATATTAAAAAAACATATTTTTTGATTATTTTACATAAAAAGCAAAATTTTAGTACCTGGTCAACCGAATACCGCTGGTAATGCTGATACAGGAATGATGAATATGTATTTAATGTTAGGTATATGGCTTGCTATTGCCTTCTTACTTTTTATGTTTCGCCCGCGAACACTTCGTAATAATCGTGAACGTCTTGGCAAACCGAATACTCAAGTAAATGAGATATTAAATTTTTATCTATATATTTTATAATCAATTATCTTAGGGTCCACATCATGATAATCATCAGGATCCACCAGGACCTGCAGTGCAGTAAATATATGTGAAGATAAATAGACAATCATATTGCAAACGATTTTTTTTCTTCTTCTCTTAAACGACCTTATATATTATTATTTAATGATATAAATTCATTAATTCTGTTCTTCTTCTTTGCTCATTTTATCATGATCATTATTATTGTATAAACATTTTTATTTTTAATTTTAAATTTTCATTCTATTTTTTTTCAAAAATATGATACCATCGACCGACTGATTAATTTCTTTTTCTCGACATATTAACATAATCAAGCTATAAAACGAGAATTTGTAATATATATATAAAATTGCTTTGTATTCTACTCATATATATGTAACTATAATGTTTTCTGTCTTTCTTTTTATGTACTTATGTTTTTTTCGGCATATCTGAACAGCGGGTCATATGTTAAAATTCTTTTCTTCTTGTTTCGAATAAATAGATCATCATCCTTTTATATTTATCTATGACAAATGAAAATCAAAGATTAATATTTTTGTATAAGTAAGACATATGATGATGTCGTTGATTTTGCGTAATCGATAAATCTATTATCGAGTGGTCCAACAACGATGCAATTGCTTATATATATATATATATATATATGTATTTCCTAATTTAGAACTATATGCATGCAGTTTGTTGTCCTTGCGAGCAGCTTTTCTTTATTGGAGATGCGTAGCAGAATGAATAATACGTATTTCTTTCCTTTTCTTTTGGGCACTATCATCATCAAGATGTAGAAAAAGATAAAGCAGAACGTACAGTTTTTCTTTGTCGATATTCTTCTTCCTTGTACTTATTATTTTGTTGTTTTCTCATTGGTATAAATGAAAAGGCAGGAGATATACGGACTCATACATCCTCATCTTTCTTCTTCTTCTTCTTGCCAATATTTGTTGTATATTACAAGCTGTCTTCGTTATAAGCAAAAAGTATATAAGGACAGTTAGTGACGAAGGTTGCCAAGTGTCTCTGCTTTTCCCATAGAATAAAAGCTATATATAACTCTTTCTCCTCATTGACTCTTTGATATCATTTGGACCAGTGTGGAACGTACTCGCATCGACCAGATAAAAATAACAAAAAAAACCAGTACCACAACTATTGATAAAAACTTTCGGTAGGTCTTATTTTCTAGCTAAATAATAAATTGATCATAGGAATATTTTTACATAATTTCTATATTTCTTAAATAAATATCTTCAGGAAAAAATTTTTTTTTTGTTCTTATCGATTGATTCGAAATCTATAATTTGTCTCGATGTGATATAAATTAACTGTATCGTTTTTTTCATTCTTTACATAGAGAACATAAAAAGAAAATGTGAGTTCCATTCATCGAAAAGGAAAGAACAAAAAGAAATCGATTCTACACAGACTAGTTTCAAATTTCATCGTATAGATGAAGTACATATATGCATGATCCGGTACATAAATCTAAATGAACAAAAAAATTTTTAGTTTGTATATTTTCTATTTTTAGTTTGTATATTTTCTATTTTTAGTTTGATTACAAACGATAATGAGCGGAAGAAATGGTAAATAAAATAAATTATTTCTCTATATATAGTATATCTTTTCTATTTAGTTCGAGGTATGAAGAAAACATGTCTGTGGTGAGTCGATATGATTATATATATATATTCTAGGAGGTCCAGGAGCTGCTGGTGGTGCAAAAGCAGCTTTTTCTATGTTTCAACAAAAAGATGTAGCAGCTGGTGGAACAGGAAAAGTCAGCAGGTAATTCTTTAAAACCTATTAAACTTATACTCTAAAAATAATTTCTAGTGAGGGTGGTACTGGTGCACCAACAAATCCGTCCAGTATTAAAGATCGTCTTCTACATTGGTGTCAACATGTTACTAAAGGTTATAATGTAAGTTGAATTGTTCATAGATATCATCGTTATTTACTAAATTTTCTTTTATAAAGCATGTTAATATAACAAATTTTTCCTCATCATGGGCAGATGGTATGGCATTTTGTGCTCTTGTTCATCATTATTTACCTAACGCTATTAATTATGATTCTCTTAATCCTAAAGATAGAAGGAAAAATTTTGAAATAGCATTTAAAGCAGCTGAGTAAGTTTGATTTCAATGAAGAAAAAAAATATATATAACGAGAAATATTTCTAATTAATAGAGATAATGGTTGTGCACCATTACTTGAAGTTAATGATATGATTTTAATGGGTGATAAACCTGATTGGAAATGTGTGTTCACATATATTCAATCACTTTATAAACATTTTGTTATGGTGCCTGAAGCAATGGCAGCTCGAGCAGCAGCCGCACAAGCCAGTGGTAAATAATCTTCAAAACAAATAACAAAAAACAACTATAATTTCATTTTCTTTTAATTTTTGTATAATATTCATTTATTGTATTCAATCAGCTAGTCATCCGATTTAATTACAAATAAAATTTAAACAAAAATCATGCATACGCTTTTTAATAGTCATTGAATTTATATATAGCATGAGAAAGAAAACTTATCTTTGTTTTGATTATATCTGTAAAACAGTTTGGTATAAATAGATTTACCAAGATAAATTTGTTTGCGAACAAGTAGGTGATGACAACATCGAATATTGACGACTCATATTACAAAACAGAAATGAAAAAATATACTCGTATTGCTAATGGTTACTGAATATTAGCAACCGACTGGCGTACTATAAACTTGTCTTAAACAACAACAAGAAAATATTATTCTTATTCGTACCATAGTAATATTGATGTTAATTCCATTGATAATATAGTTTTTGATACCTTTTTCTGTGTGGGTTTATTTCATTATGAATGTATAGTACATCATAAAACAGTCGTTAAATAACATCCTTCATTGTATATAACTTTATCTTCGATATTTATCAGTCTTAATTTTCTTTAGATAGATAATTATCGGGAGATACGAATTATTTAATGATGATCAAAGAATAATTTATTAACGAGTGTATAATATTTTATCGTGAGTTTCCATTACGAACAGTATATATGATCATTAAATTCAAAAAATAAAAATTTAATAGAGCAAATCAAATATCGAGTAATGCATAATGAATACTCGTGTTATGTATCTCATATTTCAATCTCCAAATACATCTTATCAAGAATCAATATAACATTAGACTACATGGAGTATAATATAGAATATAGAAATTAGAGTTGAATCGTTGCACTAGTAATGTAGGTTTGACTTTTGCTACCGCAAATCATCTTGAGAGTGATGCATAATATTTATACCCACACCCTCATGTATGGATTCTGATTTAAATTCATAAAACTTCGTTTCTTAAAGACTTAAATCATAAATATGCATTTTATTTGATATGAAGTGGTTTCATTGTGACATATCAAGTGAGAATTATATGCAACTTGAGTACATAATGATGTATATTCAGGAAGAAGGGCTTTTATTTTATCAAGCAAATATATTCGAAAGAAAAAGAAATGAATCTGATTACAAACGAAATATCTTTGTCACTAATCAAATAGAGTTTTTTCATATATACTTCCAGAAAAATATACTCATATTATAGGTAAGTGATGATAAAATCATAAAGCATTATAATCATTATTCATACTATATGTTGTACTAGATTTCTCTTATTAAAATTTATTTTAGATTACTAAAAAATGGATTTTCATAGACCATTATCGTATAATAGACAGAGTTTTCATAGTCTTCCAACTGTTCCTCAAAAGACAATGGATCCAAAATTTATTGTAGTTTTATTTTGTGTTGAATTTGGTGCTTTAGTTTTTAATAGTATTCATGTTAAAGCTCCTGAAATGCATATTTATAAATCATATAATAGAAAACCTATGATATATAATTTTTCATCGCAAACCTATTCTTGTTTTTCATCAATAAATTATTGTATTTATGAACATAAACAATTACGTTTCCTCAAAATTGTACATGTTATATTTATTTCAATAATTGTTAGTTGTTATTTTGGTTTAATTACAATTATATTTCGTAAATGGGAAAATTCGAAAGTACGGCATGATCTTGGTATAACGTGGTATGGTGCAATACAATTATTAGATTTATTAACACTTGCATTACATACACTTTTAATGGTTATTCTTTATGAACGTGATTACAGTAATATAAAACAATGTCATATAGAAAGTCATTTAGTACGAACAGAAAATCTTTTTACTTATGTTGTTCTTAGTATGCTTGAAATAGCTTATATTGGTTTTGATATATTAAATCGACAAGCATCAATACATGCGTTACATCAAGATTTTGAATATCGAGCAAGACAAGCTGAACAAACAGCATCATCAGATGAATCTAACTTTCGATTAAAATCACATATGTTATCAACTGAAAGTTTTGAAACTGTGAATCAAGAATTTTTACCAGTAACAGATCAATTGTAAAATATCTTAATCAAATGAAATAAACTTTTGAATTTATATACTCATATAATAGAGAAACTACGACGAATATTATACAGATTGTTGTTTAAAAGCCTCCTGAAAAATATTTTTTCCCAAATTTCTGAGAAGACTTTAATTAACATTATATAATTACCATGTACTCATTGTTCATAAGAATTTATTCTTTATGTAACTGTTAAAGTTCGCTCATGACGACTCTTGTCGATAAAATACTTAATAACTAACCAACTTTTAGTTATTCAATGCTCAATCTTTTTAATAGTTTTACAAAAAAATTTATTTTCTTTTCAATAATATCTTCATTGAAAACGTTCCCCATGTTCCTATTAGAGTTCAACAGTTTTACACGCAAGAGACGACAGATTATTCAATTAATATTGCTCTATATTCGATTATCGGTTGCGTGTTCATTTTCTTATATCTCTGCTTAGTCAATGGCTGTAGGCGTTATTTCTACCTGTGGTGCCCCAACATATTATATCTGTGACTTGTATAGTATTTTTTCTTGTTACCATTGTGATGAATATTAATAAAAGACAAAATCGAATTATTGAAACTATAAATCGAATAATACACAATAAAGAGATATTGATTTAAATTAATAAATAAAAATTTTCTCCTATTTGAGTAACAGAAATATAATATAAAGTTCTTATCGATTCAATCAAACAAATTATATATGAATATAATATAAAGCGATGACAAACATTTATTAGCACTTATTCTCTATACAGTGATAATATTACCATATATAGTCTTGCGATTTTATCAGCAAACACGTCGTATAAGGTATGACTTGAAATAAGGTCGTGAAGCACTGACATAATTAATATGGAACTATGACGTGTGTACGGTAATCGTAATACGTCATTGAAAATAAACATGTTTTATATGTTAATAAATGTAAGAAACGACATTATTTGCTCTTACATTTTGCTTTTTAGAAAAACATTTCCTTTTACTTTATCGCTATTTACAACGTTACTACTACACAGTGAATAGTCATCTTTCTACTGAATGTCTTCTAACGTTAGATTAGCAAATTATTCACTTAACTCCTCGACAGTAAATAAATATTACTAGATTTGTACACTATGAATTTACCTATTTCTACTCATTGATAATTATAGATTCTTGTTTATATGTTGTTATGTCAAAAAGAAGTATTTATTCGGATAGAAATGATATAATTATTATACGCCATAGAAATATTTAAATTTATTAAAACTGACAGAAAAGACAACGAAGAAGTATCAAATGTCAAATTTTATGGATTTTATTAAATAATTGAAGTCTGTTTTTTTCTGTATGAAAAACAGATATCTAATATAATAATAATGGTAAGATATTCTTTTTTTTTCTCCTATGAAGTCGAGTATCGCTTAAATTAGTTGAGTGATATCAAGACATTAATCATAATCTTTTAATTAATATATCTAATGCAGTTACTGTCTGATAACTCAACAATCTATGGTTGACTAAAACCAAGAAAATAACTCGGCTTATTATCTACCCATCCCACTAAAACTTTTGACTCTTCCATTTATCATAATAAATTTTTCATCAATATGCCAATTATTCTAACGCTATTCTTTTAAGTTTTAGATGATTAAAATTGATTTGAACTATTTTATGATTACATACACACAGGATAAGTGATTCTCTTATAATCTTTTATTTATAAAACAAAATTTCGATTTCTTAATTTATCTCCAACATATAGTTAGTTTTTCGAAGATCAAAGAGTGTATATATATATTGATATCATCATTAGGAATAAACTAGCAATTTTCATTAATAACTGATAAGATGTGTTCTGCCCTTGAATATTAATGAATAACATGATGATGGCATATACATAATAAGTAGTAAACAGAAAATGAGCTATTCATTATGTAGAAATCGCCGATATTATCATTAATATGTAACAAAACTAGGTTTCATTCATGTACTTAAATATTCATATGATATGAATAGATTATTATCTCTTGTCTGTATATAAAATCAAGGTTATTAGTAAAAAACTTTCAACTAGATAAACTTTATACAAGGAAAAATCCTCCGAGAATGGTTTCTTTTCATTATTCATATCCCGAATAAACTGTAGTTGAGATTAAATCATTTCTATTAATATTCAATTTTCTTACTGATTGATCAATAAATATTTAGTAACCTAGAATAAATTGGCAAAGAGTACAGCATAGTAATACAGCAACTGTTCAAATGATATTACGAAATAAAAGTTTAAAGTAACGATAATACTATTTATAGTTCATACCATGATGGCATAATAAATAGGGCGTTGAACTTTAATCTGCTCGTTTTAAATCATGTCGGAAAGATTCTATTCTCTATTCGCATTGCATACTTCATTAGAATATTCTTCTTCTATTACTTCGAGCGCAAAAGATTAAATAATTCCTTACGCTATGGTTGAATTATAAGATTAACAGATTTTTTACGACATAAATCTAGATAATTTCAACTAAGCAAATGATGTTTTTTTACTCTAGATGTACTCGTAAAAACAATTTTTTTACTGTTAATCAATGAAATGTTAGGAACAACGATATTTATAGTAATGTAATTCGATATGTTTAATTTCAAGATTGCTACATGTGTAAATAAAGAGTATCATAATCTTATATTCCAAGTTCAGAGATATTATTTTTCATTAAAACTTATGATATGTAGTATATATAGTAAATTGTAATCTTTTATAACGTATATGAATAATGAATGTGAAGATTTCCTACTGATTATTCGTATCTTTTCGATATCAGATCGTTTTATCAACTTAATTGAGCCATATTTTTTTCGTTGTTGTAACATGTTTGTATCAGCCTAGAGCTAGGGGGAACAGCATGTTCTTTCAAATGTCGCAGTACTATTAAGCGTTGTTCTGTGAAACATGCAATGTGACGCCGAGAGCAAGAAGAAAGCGGTTGATCGTCTTTTTCGATAGAAAAAAAAAGAGAGTTAGAGAAAGACATGTCTCTCTTGATGTTGTCGTCTTTCTCAATTCTAGTTACTGTTTTGTTGTTCGTTCTTCTTTCTCATTAGAACTCTTCTTTTTTAAATATTATAATATCATACGCAAGGCTATTCATGATTTAGTTATCAACATCAGAAAATATCATGAACTTAAAAAATCTGATTCACTAGATGTGTGAGTATATGTTGCATTGATTAAAAAACTTGATTATTAATATAATCTTTCATCAGATAAGGACAAGAATACTGATATTTTTTTGTTATTCTTTATTATAAGAAAAGAAATATAGTCAAAACAAAACATAAATAAAAACACCGTTAGTACCAGATGTGCATATTAAATAGTTATTTGTTGTATGATGACTACTGAGATCAATAACAAAAAGGAAAAGAGACAGATTGTAAGAGCTCAGGAAATCGAGTTAACTATTTATTATTCAATTGAAATACTCTTCACTCCGATCGACTTTAGGCAGTTTGAATAGAATGATAGCTAAAAAAAGAAACGCATGCTTATAGTTAACCCTATCATCCATATTTATTGTTTTAGGTACATTTTTTTACCCGTTAAAATATTTGTTTCATTTAAGTATTACTCTTGTAGAAAGATAAGATTCCATGCTTCATCAGTATCATGTTCTATTATAATTGATTAGACTTATATGATAGTATCAATCAGACGGATGTGAGAATAAAACTAGTGACAATAAATACGTATATAGAGAAAAATTATCACGTCCTTTATAATTATGAGCTGTCCATCAATACTCAAAAATAGATGTATTCCTGAAAAATGAGGACAACACTTTTATGACAGTAATATATACGTGCAACGTTTCTATGATTGAATCTGTTGTTTGCAACATTAGATAAATGAAGCTTGACACAATTGTATACTCATATCTATTGCGATATTATAATATAATGAGCTTGATTTAGCATATAAAATTTCTTTGCTTTTGCACTTTGTTGAGAAGAAGAAGAAGAAAAAAAACTGATGAAATCAAGCGTATAGCCTATATAAAGTAGTTTAAAATCATATTTTAGCTTTTTCTTCCATTTGCACTAAATTAATCTACTTTCCAACAAAAGTTCTTTATATAGGACAGGAACATCTGTTCGCTCAAGTGTACTAATATAAAGTTAGTTATATTTATTTATCTATTATTATTATTATTATTATTATAAATGAATGACGCTCTTAATCTTATAGACATTTCATGACATCAAAGAATGCAACTATGGCTGATTTTATTAAACAAAGATAAAGTATAAATTTGAAACTTGCATATTTTTATCTGCATGGAATACATGTGAGTAAGAAAAAATTTCGACTAGATTTTTGTCGATTAGTTTACACGTGATTGACAATCCTTTCAGAATTTGACATGTACTCAGTCTATCTCTTGTTTGTTTAGTTTTTCAGTTCTATTCATATTTTTGTTTATTTGAAGCAATAATATATATATAGTGATAGATACTTCAATTGTCTAGTAGATTTAAATATATGATCATTATTTAAATCAGTGCTATTAACAGTGAATAAGAGCATCTTCTTCAATAGTACGTATATTTAAGTGCATGAATTTCTTTTTAT
>CAJNOI010001288.1:0-16640 GCA_905250115.1 Adineta steineri | reverse complement strand
TGTTGATTTCTTCGGCATCAACATACTCAGACCTGAAACACGTACCGATATTATTTAAGAAAAGGTACACTTTTCTTTGTATATTTTAATCATATATCAATACTTACATATTCTATTTCTTTTCCTTAGTATATTCTATTGTCATTCGATAGAAAGAAAATGAATGTCTATATCTTTTACTATTCTCTTATTATTATTATAATGATCTAAGAGATACAATAAGGGAATGCCACTGTGATATTTGCCATCCGTCTTTTTCTTCTTCTTCTTCTAATTCTTCTTAGTTATCGATCATTAACTCAATAATTGCTCGTAAGATAGAAAGTCCTTCAATTGAATGACAACAGTAAATATTTTCTTCTTAATAAATTTCTTTTTTTTCTTGTGTTTTACAATAAATAATTGATTAATAAATAGATGCATCAACATAGATCGATTGATAGATAGAGAAAAGTCTGATTTATTAAGAATAATATTTACTTACGGTTGAATTAAAGTTGAAAATATTTTATATAGAAAGTAAGGAAGGTGTACTACTAAAAGAAAAAAAAGATAATTTCACACTAAATCAAATGAGCAGCTCAAATTTTTGTTGATAATAGACCGTAAAAGCAGAGAATACAAAGATGTAATGAGGAGAGAAGTTTTTCTTATCTTGATAATGACAAATACAAGCGTAGAAACTAATTGACAAAATTCAGATATCTACAAGGACAAAATGTTAAATTATATAGTTCGATGTTCAAAATCAATATAGAGAGAGAGAGAGACAAAAAGGCAGAGAAAGAAACTAAATTCTTAAGATAGATTTTAAATAAGAGAAGAAGAAAAAAAGACGAAAAATCTTAGTAATGATTTTTTTAAACACATATTTCGATGTGATGGTAATTAAACGCTTTTTGATAAGTATCAAAAAAACACATCAGCCACTTAAAGATGGTATCTCTTATGATCATAATGAATGACGAATACGGGAATACAAAACAGATGTCTGGTGACATTGACATAATGAACGTTAATATATCTGTTAATCAAATTTGTTATGTTCTTATTCTATGTAATATTAATATATCTATAAGATAAATAAGTAAAGGTATGGGATAGATCAGCTGCAAACATTGATGAATGATATTTGATGACAATAAAAAATGATTATTTTTTATATGATGATATTAAACAGAAACGTGAGATTTTTTTTCTTTCTTTCTTATCTCATCTGATTACTAATATTAAAATCAAATATTTTCATCAATGTGCACTTTAGAAGAAGAAAAAAATACGTAGAAAACATATATATCAATGAAATGTACTCTTACTTCTTTAATTTATCACCATAGATTGTACAATATCAACTATATCTATATTACAGTTCTCTTTTGCATAAAAAATACCAAGATATATCTTTGAATTCTTCTTGTCAAAATATTTGTATTTAATACTATAATATCAGTATGTTACAAAAATATAACTGATGTTTTATCTTGCAAAAAGAAAATATCCTACGAAAGAAAGTATCATGCAACAAATTCGAATTACTTAAATATTAAGAGAAATAACCGAATAGAAAAAAAAATAATTATATTTGATTTTTTAGAAGAAGAATAATTTCTATTAACTAATAATTTTTCCTTTTAGCGCATAAGAGACAAGAAAAATATTTCGCTGTATGTGTCGTATATCACAGTAGATCGTATTAGTATTTATTTAGAGAATGATATAGATCTAATTATGAATAGACAGAGCTGTGTAATCGCGTCTATCTCGAAGAGATTTGATCTGATAATAATTAGCTTATAATACAAGGGAAGAAAAAGCGATTTGTGATTTAAAATGAGTTTATTTTGATTTTCACATGGTCTAAGTCAGTTTAGATTATCAAAATTCATTTTTTATTTTTGGATGAATAATGAGATATTTTAGTACAGTTACTTCGAGACTAAAATATAGAAATATATATATTTTTTCTTGTATAGCATTTCACTGACAGAATTGATTTCGTTAGTCTCTTTTCTTTAAATTATAATTTCTACTAGTACTACACTAATGTATTAATTTATAAATTTGATTATATGGTATGCCTGAATGTATATTTTATGCTGAAATTTAAAGTTCAATTAGTCAATTTCTGTAGTATACATAAATAAAATTTATATTCACTTACAAAGGTAAACCAAATAATTTGTTTATTTGGTTTGGACATACAACGGTAATATTAAATTTATTTGAAATTTTCTTCTATTATATTAGAATAGATACAAACGTCTGTTTTATCAGTAAGAACAATCAATAAAAGAAAGAAAGAAAAGGAAAAAGACAACAATGAACACTTATTCTTTTAATCTATGCTCATCTGTTTCATAAAAGACGTAGACTAACACGTATTCAACCATACAATATGCTTGTATATACAAAAGAAAGAGGAAATCAAAAGTAATGCACTAAACCGAATAATGTATTAATAGCTGTACATTGATGTAAACTCTATGACTAAATTCATCCATTGATCTATGTTTTAAGTATATCTGTTTTATTCTCCGCCTATTCGAAAAATACTAAATATAAGTTTAATAAGTGATAGATCGTGTAAAGAGGGATTAACATTTATCAAATACAACTGAATCTTCTTCTTATTCATGATATCTTCGCAATAATTATATACATGAAATACAATTAGTCTAAGGTAATATCAAATATCTAGTTGAACAATATTGTAATACTCAATATGACATGTAATTATATATATGAACAAGTACATATTAACATACTTTATTTTTGTCTGGGTTTTTTTTTGTTCGACATTAATGAATCTTAAAATATGATAATATTTTTGACAGATTTGTCTGCAATTAATGAGATAGTTTCATTTTCTTAATTTTGTCTCTCAAAGTAAATACAGAGATGTTTACCCATCATTTACTATCAAACGAACGATAATTTCCAAATATTGGTTACTTATCCTCAGTTAATTCTTCATCTACCACATCAAACATATGATGTATTGACCCGTAGTATATAACAGACAAACGATATACAATAGAGACAAGCCAAAAACAAACATTGCACTTATTTTTACATCAAAGTGATTGCAGTATTAAAAAGAAGTATTGTAAGAAAGTATTTATCACAGACAGAAATCATTTTAATTAAGAATCGCTCTATTGAACTGCACAAAAGTTCATAATTAATTTATGGCTGTTATAAAAGTATTGTTATCATAACAAAAAACGAATAACTGAAGTTAACTGATCGTGCACTCCGTTATGATATAGATAAGAAACGAAATCTTCCACGTATAAATACTGTAGTACTACATGATTTAAAAAAAATCACGCTGTGATATATTTAGATGTCATTAGTGGCGCATCTAGGATTTTGGAAGGTAAGGACGATACCTGAGTAGGGGGCCGATGTCGACTGAAAACTATTTTTTGAGTCCAATCGAAGTAGTGTGAACCTATGTTTTCGTTGATTTTTGCTGTAAAAAGCCAAAAAAGTTTTCTGAAGGGAGGAGGCGATGAGGACAGTCGCTCCTCCCCTCCCTAAATCCGCCACTGGATGTCATATTGTTTTATTTAAACAACGTTGATGAATGCATCTGATTTCATATGGTGTTCTATGGCAATCCATTACAACTGTAATTCAGATATTTACAATTTAGTTTAAAAAAAAACAATTTGTTTTCCTGTCGTTGATTACTACGTTCAGTGTCTTATACACTTCTCGTTTCTTTTAGTTATGCATATTGGTATTCAACTATCGTCGTACGAACGTTGATTCATTCCTCATTAAAATTATAATTTGAACTTGTAGCGTAGTTCAATTATAGAAATATACAATTTTCTACTAATGATAGATGGCGTTCTTGTCAATTCACGATAAATCAATTGGTTTAAATATATGATCCAACTATATTATTTTTCCTTTTCTAATGCAATACATATCGATCTTTCATTAGACAATCCTAGATTTTCTAGTTATTAGTTTCTATTAGATGTCAAATGTCTTCTTTACTTCGCCTTCGTTATTTAATTCTTAGTACAACTGTTGGTGGAAGTTATGTAGTTCATAAAGTAAATCATATTCTCTTATTATTCATTTTTTTTTTCAAATAAATATCTATATAGAAATACAAAGAATTCCCTGATATATCATGGATGAAAGAATATATACCTGAACAAAATATTGATATACTAACAAAACATTTATCTGATTTAATTAATTCCGTTTCACTTTCTAATTCCGTAAGATACCTAATTCTTGTTTTTCCTTATTAATTTAATTCTATTTATCTATTTAGACTAATTTACAAGATCGTATTAGACAATTACACGAAAGATTCACTGATTATCTTTTAATAACAGCATCTTCAAGTAAAATATTGTATTTAAACTGAAATCATACATTTTGTTTTATCTTAAGGATTATTATTTGCCGGTCCATCATTTGCATTAGATGATTATAAACAAAAACCTTCAAGTAAAAACAATAGATTTTATTTTTATTTATTATTTTTATATTAGAAGATCTTTTTACTTTGGCAAAAGCCTATCAAAACACTTCGACAACAAATGATGAACGAGAAAAACTAAGCAAAGTTTGTTTTAATATTTATTGATAATAAAGTTTGAATGAAAAAATTTAGGCTGCACAATATCAAGCACATGGAAATCAAGAGAAAGTTCAACAAGAAATGATGACTATACAAATAAAATATCAACGAGAAATTGATCGATTAGAAAAAGAATTACAATCATTAAAAAAACAACTCTTATTAAAACAAGATCGAAATACAAGCGGAAAAAAACAACGAAAAATTAAAGTTTATTTATTTCTTCTAATTTAATATTTTCATACATCGATTTCTTTTAGAGATCACTTATTGATATGTACAGTGAAGTATTAGATGAATTAAATGAATATGATACGAATTATAATGTTCAAGATCATTTACCTCGAGTAAATAACATATTTTTACTAAGATAAAAATAATCATATAAGAAGAATGTTTATATAGACATGTACCGAGACTCTCGGTATTCCTACTGTATATAAGATTAATGAATACTATTAAAGATGAAAGCCTTGTTATTTTATAGTACTGTAGAATAAAATTTTTCTGTTTAGGTAATTGTTATTGGTGATCAAAGTTCGGGTAAAACCAGTGTTCTTGAAATGATAACACAAGCACGAATATTTCCTCGGTTTGTGAATGTTTATATTGTTTTATTTATAATATTTAAGATGTTTTCAGAGGTGCTGGTGAAATGATGACACGTAGTCCAGTAAAAGTAACATTAAGTGAAGGTCCTTATCATATTGCAGTTTTTAAAGATAATGCGAAAGAATATGATTTAACAAAAGAAGCAGATGTATGTATATGTGATTAATTTGATATTAATAAATAGAATTCTTGAATTTAGTTAGCTGCATTAAGAAAAGAAATTGAACTTCGAATGCGTGCATCAGTCAAAGAAGGTCAAACAATTAGTAATGAAGTTAGTTTTAAAAAAATTGCTAACGTTGAATATTGAATGAACAAATTTTTAGGTTATTTCATTATCAGTCAAGGGTCCTGGTCTTCAACGTATGGTATTAGTTGATCTACCTGGAATTATTAGTGTAAATTATTTATCTCGTTCTTTTATATTAATCGAATAGTTTTGGTTTTCTTTAGACCGAAACACTCGGTATGGCATCAGATACAAAAAATTCAATTACTC
Source organism: Adineta steineri (assembly GCA_905250115.1). NCBI lineage: Eukaryota > Metazoa > Rotifera > Eurotatoria > Adinetida > Adinetidae > Adineta > Adineta steineri. The sequence continues at coordinate 10,920 of CAJNOI010001288.1, read as the reverse complement.
GTTTAGCGAATAGTTATATGTCAAATCCGAATGCTATTATTCTTTGTATTCAAGGTTAATATTCTAAATTGAGTAGGAACCAATGTGCATATGTACTCTTTTTTGAAGATGGAAGCGTTGATGCCGAACGTAGTAATGTAACAGAACTTGTTTCAAAAATGGATCCATATGGTAAAAGAACTATTTTCGTTCTAACTAAAGTCGATTTAGCCGAAGCTAATCTACATGATACTGATCGGGTTAGTAAAAATAGATATATTTCGAAATTTTTATTCAATTATTTTATTATTTAGATCAAAAAAATCCTCGATGGGAAATTATTTCCAATGAAAGCCTTAGGATATTTTGCAGTTGTTACTGGCAAAGGTTAGAATTTTACATATCTCAATATTTTAATAATGAACATTCGATAATACTTGATGTGAAAGAATTTAGTTAGGAATCGAAACCATTTGTAAATAATCATCACCGATAAAAAATATCAGGGATGAGAAGAATCTTACAGTTTTGTCTTTTGCTATTCGAACTATCGGATTTTATTTTAATCTCTGATACAAATTGTTCACTTAAAAGTTTTAATAGGCTCACTGTCTCTTCGCCAACGGTGATAGCACAAGATTAGTGTAAAATGCATGTGGCAAATTAATCTAATATTATTGGAATAAATATATTATAGTCTAAACCCATCAGTATAGTCAGGGACTCCGATTAGGGGGGGGGGGGGGGCTTGGTGGGTTTAACCCCTCGCAAAATTCGAAAAGCTGTCTGACTTTCTGCCAAAATTTTAAAACTTTTGCTGAAAACTTGATCAAAAACCTGGTTTTTATGCTATTTCCACCATTTTCCCGCCAGAAACTCCAATAAAGATACTTTTTTCGGGCAAAATTCCGCAGAAAGTGTATAGCTTAAGTATTTTCTACGCTATATGGGTTCGAAAGCTATATGACGGCACTCTCTGGTAAATTTTATCCCCCCGCACTTTTGAAAACAATCGAGAACCCTGGGTATAGTTAGCAGGAGCTATTTTTATACATATAGAATGACACTGGCGAATTTCGAGAATCCCGTATAAATAACTACCACACTTCGCACATTTTTTGAATTAACACAACTATGATGATAGCATATTTTTCTCTTTAGGAAGTGCTGATGATCCAATAGAATCGATTCAAAAATATGAAGAAGAATTTTTTCGAAAGTCAAAATTATTTCGGTATAAAATCTTATTTTGTTTTTTTTTTTTGAATAAATTTGTTTTGTATATAAAGAGATGGAGTTTTTAAAGCAACACAAACAACAACACGTAATTTAAGTTTTGCTGTTAGCGATTGTTTTTGGAAAATGGTTAAAGAAAGTGTTGAACAACAATCTGATACATTTAAAGCAACAAGATTTAATTTAGAAACTGAATGGAAAAATAGTTTTCCAAAAACACGGGAACAAGATCGGGTTTGTTCTTTCAATTAACTTACATACATTGGATTTTATTTTTTATCTAGGATGAATTATTTGAAAAAGCTCGTGGTGAAATACTTGATGAAGTTGTTACTCTAAGTCAAATACCTAGTCGACAATGGTAATTTATTAAAAAACGAATATTTTGTGAATATCAATTGTTTTTTAAGGGAAGAAAATTTATCAAAACATCTCTGGTCAACAATGTCGGATTTTATTTTTAATGATGTTTTTTCTACTGCTGCTCAAGCAGGATCAATCGGGTAATTTTTTTTTTCTAAACAAAAATTTAATAGAAATAATCTATTATTATTTTATATTAATCTAGTGCTTTTAATACAACAGTTGATGTTAAATTACAACAATGGACAGAAAAAGAATTACCACGACAATGTATTCATATTGGTCATCTTGTATTATTAGATGAATTTCAAGGTTTAATTGAGCGTGATCAAAAAAGTCGTTCATATGATCCAATTACAAATGATTTAAAAATGCAAGTTGTTCAAGCATGTCGTTCAAGACATGTATGGGATGCAAAAGCACTTGATTCACTTGTAATAAAAAACGACATTTTTCTTATTTTATTTGTAGAATTTTGTTTTTTATTGTTAATAGAGAGTTATTCAAACTCAAGCATTACAAGATCGTAATGTACCTGATAAACAACAATGGGAATCAGCTACAAAATTTATGGAAAATGCTTTACGAAAAGAATTAGAACGTGAAGAAGCAGAATTAATATCAAATACAAATCAAAATTCATGGAAAAAATATATTGGCCTTCAAAGATCAACTATCGAAGAAAAATATCGACAACAATGTGCTAAAGAATTAGATAGAGTTTTAATGAGCAGAAAACAACTAGATCAAACAACGAAACATAATCTAACAGTATGTAGTTTTGCTTCTTTATAAACAATATTTAATAGAGTTTAGAGGTCACATTGAATTTTCTCTCTCTTCCATCTATCACAAAGATTGATTAGAAAATATATTGGATCTAATTTTTTAGCTTCGTTCTACTCTTGATCAAGATGAATTAACAACTGTAAAGAAAAATCTTCAATCACAAAAAATTGATGTATCCAATCATTTTGTATGTTCATATATATTTATTCTTATGAATAATTATTTTAAAAATTTTCTTTTCCTAGATAAATGATACATGGCAACGTGTATATAAAATATATTTTCTTAAACAAAATTTAACAACATGTATGGATTGTCGTCGATTTTTTTATTATTATCAAAAAGGTTTTTCAGATCAAGGTGTAAGTACATATTGATTATCCGAATATGTCAAGTAATCCGGAAAAGAAATAAATCGCCTTGAAAGGTTTTTTGGTGTGGAAGAAGAGTAGTACATACCTATACATCCACGTCTACACTCGCCCTCACCCACCCACCCACTCACCCACCCACCCACTCACCCACCCACCCACTCACCCACACACACCCGCACCCTCAAGATGGTACCTTTAAAAAAAATAAGCTCATCCGATTGTCTCTAATATTCTTACACCTTTTACTTGTCATGTCCTCTATCATTAATAAACTTCGAGTAAAATTTTTCCGGATTACTTGACATGACCGATTATTCTAATGAAATAAAATTGTTTGTTTATAGCTTGATTGTCATGAAGTTGTATTTTTTTGGCGTTTAAAACGTATGATTGAAATAACAAGTAATGCAATTAGACAACAAATATCAAATATTGAAAGTTTGTAATATTTTTTGAATGAAAAGAAATAAATATTGTGATTTTTAGCTCGACGACTTGAACGAGAAGTCAAGGAAATTTTAGATGATTTTAGTGGTGATGAAAAATTAAAAGCAAATTTACTCAAAGGAAAACGAGTTGATTTAGCGGAGGAATTAAGTAATTTTTTTTAGTTCTTTAAAAATAAAAACTGTTTGATTTGTTTTAGAACGTGTTCGACAAGTTCAAGAAAAATTAGAAGAATTTATTGGAGCATTAAATACAGAGAAATAATCTTCGTCACCGATTGTGGACTTATCATTGCAATGTGTTAATAATTCTGTTCGAACTTTTTCTTTTTTATATAGTCTCCTAGGAAAACCCTTCTTCAGTCTTTATGTTCCCATACTTTGTCTTCAGTCTTTTTTTTTGTATTCGAAGTTATTTTTATGATTAAAACACTAAAAGAAAACTTTATATTGACAAAATCAGTATCATAATGATGATAATACCTAGCTTTTGAATATGAATCTACATTCACTTGTATTGAAGTCACAAAATATTTGTTTTCTTTAAAAATAATTTCAATGTACAATTAGCTCTTCTTCTATTTAGCTAAATTCTTTACGTTTGGCTTCGAACATAATAGAAACGCTTGAAGAAGAGTACAAGTTAATATCTTATATGAAATAATAATTGGAACTATAAAGTTTAAAGTTATCCACGCACGTTGTAGAATTGTAATTGTTTATATTATCTAAGCATACAACCACTTGCTATGTTTTTAATTATACGAAACGATAATGTTTTGGATCAAGGACATATGGATTAATAAGATGATGTTGAACAAGTAGACCTAATGTAGTTATAGCTAGTTTTTCTTCTACAGCTGGTCCACGATTTTGCCAATATTCACCAAATACACCATGTGAATCTGCAGGATTCAGTTCAGAAACATTAAAACCTCCATGTGCAATAACAACTGTTAATCGATGCATATCTTGATCAGCGATCAGTACAGGAATACAACCATTATATTTGCTCCGATCAAATTCATCAACGAATGCTTGATAAACATCTTCTCTTCGACCAATCCGTAAGTCACTATCAAATATAGGTAAAGCAAACACAATTCCACGAATATGTTCATAATTTGGTCCTTCTTGTTCAAGTACTGTTCGAATAGCTTTTGCGGAGAGTGCCCGTACTATTCCATCGATTCCAATACTTTTGCCAGCAAATACACCTAGTCCAATACCAGTTTCGACTACAATTTGCACTTTTTCTTTGTCGCATGCATATAGTCGAAGTCTTGCCATTCGTATTAAATCTTTGAGAAGACGATCTGTATGAAGTTCAGCTTGAGAAGCTCCACGTTTCCTCTGGAAATCTCTTCCATTATAGACAAAAGGTAAACCTGTTTTTGGATCGATTTCATAAACGTCTTTCCAATTAGTAACATAGGTAGTAATATCATTAACATCATGTATTCGACCAGCAAAATCAATCCCAGTAACTGAAACAAGCTTGATTCGAGAAGGCCACTGATCTTTTAGTTCTCGAGTAATAAGACGAGCATCGAATTCCATCAAAATAGGACATTGTGAAATGCGAACAACAAATTTCATACGAGATGCTTCTTCACCAGATTCACTTAGTCCTTGAAGAGCTTTGCAAAGAAAGTCGCTATTCATACCTTTGACGCTTTGGTCTGCATAGACTTTAAATGAATGTTGCCAACCAAGAATCTCTTGAACGGTCATTACAAAAGACTTTCTTGTCGGATTTGGAAAAAAAATAATATCTCGTGGGGTTAGTTTTCTTAACGGTTTGCCGAGTCGAAAGGATTTGACACCATGAACAATGTATTCATTAGGAATATTTCTGAAGTCAAATGATTGCGAAAGAAATCTTTCCATTTGAGTAGTTTCAACATCACAATCACCACTCAGTGGTCCATATTTCTGCATTGGAGATAGAGATCTAAGATAATCGAATAGCTTTCGAACATCTTGATATTTAAGAGAAGGAGTAATTAATAAAGTACTTGGATATGGATCGATTTGAGATTGTAAAATTAAAGGTATGTCAGTTGATGAGCCCATTAGTTTTGAAGCAACACTATTTTCTGATGTTGTTTTTTCAAATTGAATCGGATTATGTAAAAATGAAGTATTTGTTAGAGTTTCAGTCACGTCATCATTTTCAAGTTTGATTAAATGAATAGATGAGAGATCAGTCTTAGCTATTTTTAGTTCACGTAGTTTCAATAATTCATTTTGACCATCGTCAAGTATTCTCTTATCCGACTTAATAACATCAGATGTACAAATATCATAGTGGCGATTGTTTCGAAGTGAATTTGATAATTTCTTTAATAAATGGTCTGCCTTTTGATACGGTTGTCCACAAATGCGTTTCCAATCAATTTTAGCTTTTTCAGCAGCAGATTTTATCTTCGCAATTGATTCTTGTTCCCATTGTGTAATTTCGTCAAATAATTTTCTCGCGATGATTTGTTGTTTAATTTCTTGTTGTATAGTTTTATATCGATCTAAATTCTGATTATTTAAATCATGACGTTGTTTTGGATTTCTAGTAATTACATTATGACGTTGTTCTGGCTTGTTGGCTAGAAAATTATAAAGATTATAAGCAACAATGTTCATAGTTGGTATTATATTTTATACAATTCTACTTACATCTGTTTGTGTGCATATTATTTCAGCGAAAGACTTTCGAAAGAAAAATCAACGTCTGTTTTTTTTGTCTTTCGTTTGCTCGATAAGAAAATGAACAAGTTGCAGCGATGTAAAAGTATTCGAGAAAGAAAAAAAAAAATAGACGAATATTCTATTAGTCCTTCTTTGCTTAGTTAATTTTACATGCGTCTTTAATATGAAAGCAGACAACACGCTTGACGAATAAAGGACAAATATTCAAAGAAAAGAAAACAGACATAACCAACATCGATCGTCGATGTTTAGGCACACTTTTTGCTTGAATTCCACGAAAAACGAAAATTATGCATTTCATTATAATAGGCAAAATATATTATATAGGAAGTTTATTTATAAACTTAAATAGATTCCGATAGAAATCGAAATCGTAATTATTTTTACAGCATATTAAAGAAAATTGTATCAGATATATCAGAAGTATACATTCAAAAATAAAACCATGAAATGTTACACCAACGAAAGAAAGAAAACAACATATATATGTGGATAATTTCTTTAATAGTTGTTATCTTGTGAAATATCTTACTACTGTACTATAATATATGATATGAGAAAAGAAAAATACAAATTTCTGTTATAGTGCAGAGTAACGGAGTATATCAAACTGAATGTAATTACATATGACTAAAAAGAACGTGATAAATTGTGTATGACTCACCTGTTATGTTGTGAGGAAGAGAGCAATAGAATGAAAACGAATACATAAGCAACATTTTGTAATCAAAGAAAGAAATGGAAAAGATGGCAAGTAATTTGATGATTACAGTTTTAATTCATAAATAGACGAAGAGTAAATATATATTCCGAGCGATGCAATCTATTTCCATTAATCTAAAAAATATTAATATGAATTTCCAGCTGATATAATGAATTTGAATTGTTGCTATCTCTAGTTACTCTTTGTAATTAACTCTTAAAATCCAAGTGTCTCTTCAAAGAACATTCTAGATCTCTATAACTGATTATTTTTGATCACATAAGCTTTAACAGTTAGATAAAAGTATAGTTTACATATTGTGTTCATTTCAATACACTTTTCATTGTATACAAAAATCTTATATGAATGAAAAAGAACGAAATTGTTTCTTTCATATAGTATCTATCAAATCTTTTAGATTATTGAAACTTCATATTCTTGCTGCTAATTTCTAATATTAGTTGGCATATTTAAGAAAAGTATTGGATTATTTCAATAAAATATTAAGAAGAGCAGCAAATCAAGTTCATTACTTTCCTTGTCGTAGACATGGTCCTCAACAATAGTTAAGAAAAAATCACGAATTCCAGAAATAAATATGAAGAGAACGATATATTATCATTTGAGCAAATAAAAGATACAATTTATTATTTTAAATAAAACAATTACTAGAATTATAATCTCTTAAATCATTAGTGTACTTTGTAGAATCATAGTTATTCCTATCATATCAGCACTCGATCACTTGTTATGTCTTCGGTTGTACGAAACGATAGTGTTTTGGATCTAGGACACATGGATTAATGAGATGATGTTGAACAAGTAGACCTAATGTAGTTAAAGCTAGTTTTTCTTCTACAGCTGGTCCACGATTTTGCCAATATTCACCAAATACACCATGTGAATCAGCTGGATTCAGTTCAGAAACAGTAAAGCCTTCATATGCAATAGCAATAGCTAATCGATGCATATCTTGATCAGCAATCATTACAGGAATACAACCATTATATTTCTTTTTATCAAATTCATCAACAAATGCTTGATAAACATCGTTTCTTTGATCATTTTTTATGTCCTTATCGAATATAGGTAGAGCAAATACAACTCCACGAATATGTTCATAATTTGGTCCTTCTTGCTCCAGTACTTTACGAATAGCCTTTGCAGAAAGTGCTCGTACTATTCCATCGATTCCAATACTTTTTCCAGCAAATACACCAAGTCCAATACCAGTTTCAACTACAATTTGTACTTTTTCTTTGTCACATGCATATAGTCGAAGTCTTGCCATTTGTATCAAATCGTTAAGAAGACGATCTTCATCAAGTTCACCTCGAGCAGCCCTACGTTTTTTCTGTAAATCTCTTCCATTAGTGACGACGATAGGGTTGCCTAATTTTGGATCGGTTTCATAAATATTTTTCCAATTAGTAACATAGGTAGTAATATCATTAACATCATGTATACGACCAGCAAAATCAATTCCTGCAACTGAGACAAGTTTAATTCGAGAAGGCCATTGATGTCGAAGTTCACGTGGTATAATACGAGCATTACAATCCATCAGGATAGGACATTGTGAAACACGAACAACAAATTTCATACGAAACGCTTCATCACCAGACTTACTCATTCCTTGTAGGGCACCATGAAGAAATTGTAGAGTCATACCTGGAACTGTTTTATCTGCATAGACTTTATAGGATCTTTGCCAATCGAGAATTTCTTGTATAGTCATTGGGAATGCATTTCTAACATCGTCTGGAAATTTAATTACTATGTTCGGATGCATACCATATGGAGGCTTGGTTAATCGAAAGGATTTAACGTCATGAACGATGTATTCATTAGGAATATTTCTAAAGCCAAATGTTTGCGAAAGAAATTTTTCCATTTGAGTAGTTTCGGCATCGCAATTACCACTCATCGGTCCAGTTTTATCCATTTCAGGAAGATGCCGAAGACGTTCGAATAGTTCTCCAATATTTTTCTCACTTGAAAAATCAACATTAAAATGGATACTAGGATATGGATATGATTGAAGTTCTGATATTATAGGTGTGCGACTAGATTGTTTCTTATCCTCAGAGACAACAGCAGTTTTTGATCGTGCTGTAAAGGTTTCGATGCTTTCATTTGTTCTATCTGTAAAAAATCCAGGTTCAATTGGTAAAGAAGGAACCGTTTCTTTTTCACTCGCATGTGTCGTCTTATCCATTTTGATCAAATCATGTGATGATAAATCATTTTTGGCTATATTAAGTTCATTCAATTGTTTCCATTGATCCGTACAAGTTTGTAGAAGATTATTTAAATTCTCAATATCACGTTCTGTACAATTATTAGCTTTTCGTTTCGAGCGGAGTTCATTTGTAATCTTATTTAATATATTATTTATTCGAATATTTGTTTCTTTATTTAATTGTTGTACTTCAGTTCGAGCTTTTTTAGCAGCTGTTTGAATCTTTCCTATAGATTCTCTTTCCCATTGATTGATTTGATTCGATAAATTCTTTTCAGTATTTGATTGATTAAGTTTTTGTCTAATTTTCTCATTCTGTTTCTCAATATCGTTCAATTGACTAGTAAATTGTTGTGAACTTGGTGCTAAAAGATGAATGTAAAATATATCAATGATATTCATCACTCAGATTAATACTCACTAAGAATCATCGTCATGGCTATAGATTTTATTTTTCATTAAATGAATAATGAAACTATTTTTTTTTGTTTTGATCGATTAGAAAGAAGAAAAAATGAATGTTTGATACGTTTTATACTTACAGTTACTTTTCTTTAACTATTTTTTTTATTTTCAATAGGCAACACGTGAAAAACAAATAGCAATACGAAAGAAAAAAAAATTCTATTAATGTCAAGTAATGTGTTGTTGTCAATGTCAATATTTTTTCTTCGTCATTTTATAGCATATCAATAATACACATAAGACAACTGTGATCAATATGAAGCAATACTGATAGAATCTTGTTTGAGAATATTGATTAAGTTGAATATTTGCATATATCCCTAGGAGAAAAATTAAAGTTGATTGTAAATATAGAATAGATATTAACATACACTCTATCATCGAACCGTATGATATAACTTGTAGTTCACAACGGATCTGGCGAGAAAGTTTAACTATTAATCGGATTGCATCAACACGTAACTCAGTAATTTCTACCATTTCATCTGCACTTAAACTTCTGTTTGTTGTTAATTCAAGAATCATTTGTTTATTGATTTCGATTGCTTTTTCTAGCATCATATATGCTACTGTTTTATTTTCTGTGATGTTTATGTTGATTTGAGCTATTGAAAAGAAAAATTATATTAAACTATATTTTGTACAAAACAAAAAAAAGAAAAATATACGTTCTGGTAATTTAAATGCATGATCAGCTAGTACTGTAAATAAATCCGCTAGATTCTTTGATAGATTTTGAGCTAGTTGAAGAAATTGCTTTCGAAGTTGATATCGATCGAATGATTTGATATGACCTTTGACGATTTCAATTTCAACACCAAGATTGGCTATATGTTGCATAAAATCAATACTGGAATTTTTAGCATCAATAGTTTGTAACTGTTGTAATGTCGAATAGAATTTTCTAATACTATTATTTATATTGACAGAAGAATTTTGAATTACTCTATGTAAATAGAAATATGACAATAAAAAATTTAAGTGATGTAATTTTAAGTTCTAATTTCTCCATAATGAGAATATGACAAACATATATCTTACTTGTTTCGCCATTCTCTGTGTAGAGAAAAGTTTTTGACTGGATGCCACCAATTATTTGGCCGCCTTTGTATCTGTTCTAATGTATATGTATCTCGATAGACTATTGTATTTAGTTCAAATGGTGTGACAAATTTCATATTACCATCTTGAATAGCTAATGTATGAAATAGATTTTCAATAAATGTTAATTGACCTCGCCATCGTGCATATTCATCAATAGCTGATAGTAATCGACGACTGCAGCCTATAGCACATACCATACCGTTAGCCCATGGAGGAGCAAATGCTGTAGATAATTTTCGCCAATGCCAAATATTTATATTTCCATCTCTATTGTACGAAAGAGCAGCAGTAACCATATCGTTAGATGGAGAATAAACTTCATGTAGCGATAGAAATGCTTGAACAGAGGGGATAAAAACATCGTCCTCAATAAACCAAACAAATAAATAATGAGTTGAAACTTTGGAAAAATAATAAAGTGCTTTATCCCATGCTGAACATGATTTTCCAACGCCTATTCTATTAGCTTCTTGAAAACCATATTTTGTACAAACAGTTTCATTGAATTGAAGA
>CAJNOI010001287.1:0-16651 GCA_905250115.1 Adineta steineri | reverse complement strand
ACAAATTTCATGTTCATTTCGTGCTCGTTGTACTTCAATTAAACAAGAAATTGTATCAACAATTGATGAATGATCCCAATTAAAATTAATTTCACGAATTCTTAAACATTTTTCATAATAAATAAGTGCACAATCTAGATCTAATTTAACATAACAAACAAAACCAATCCATTGTAAATAACGAGCGATTTGATTATAATTCGTTGAAAAATTTTCTTCATAAATATTTAATGCTCGTTTATAACATTCAAATGATTCATCATATTTACCTTGCCGACTTAAACTACTACCAATAAAACTTAAAATACTCGCTATATTGGAATGACTTGTTGGATAATATTTTTCATAAATTTTTAATTGTTGTTGATAATAATCAATAGCTTCATTATATTTTCCTTGGCTATTTCTTATATTACCCATATAATGAAAACTATCAGCAATATTCATATATGCAGATGGATAATGACTTTGTCGAATATTTAATGCTTGTTGTTCATAATCAAATGCTTCATCATATTTTTCTTGATGATTTAAACTAGTTCCTATATTACTAAGAATTGTTGCTATATCAGCATAACGAAATGATGAACTTGTTTCATAAATTTGTAATGCTTGTTTATATAAATCAATTGCTTCATCATATTTTCCTTCACTACTTCGAACATTACCCATATAATTAAGACTGAGTGCCATATGTGCATTTTCAGAATCATAATATTTTTTTTGTATAATTAATGCTTTTTCATGATGTTTAAATGCATCATCATATTTTCCTAAACGATATAAAATTTTTCCAATATCATTAAGACTAGTTGCATAATTAATATGATCAGATGAATGATATGTTTCATAAATTTTCAATGCACGTTGATGATAATCAAGTGCTTCTTCATTTTTCTTTTGATCACTTAATATATTACCAATATTACTAAGTGTATGTGCAATATTAACATTATCCGAAGAATAATAATTTTTTTGTATTGTTAATGCTTGTCTATAATAATCAATAGCTTCATGAAATTTTCGTTGTTTACTTAAATTATCACCAATATAATTCAGATTAATTGCTATATGACCATAATAAGATGGATAATATGTTTTTAACATTAGAAATGCTTGTTGATGATAATGAAGTGCTTCATCATATGATCTTTTACCTCTTGCAAGTATATAACCAATATTATTTAAAATACAAACATTATCTAAATGATTAGATAAATGATATTTTTTTTGTATCATTAATACTTGTTGATATAAATCTAAAGCTAAATCATAATTGCCTTGACCATATTTAATATTACCCATATTACTTAATGTTGTACCAATATCAATATGACCAAATGGATAATATTTTTTTTGTATTATTAATGCATGTTGAACCATATCAAGTGCATCATTATGTTTCTTTTTTAAATATAAAATATTACCTATACTATTATAAGTTAATGCAATAAATACATGATCAGATGAATAAGATTTTTCATAGATTAATCGCGCTCGTTGATGATATTCAAGTGCTTCATCATATTTTCCTTGATCAATAAAAATATAACCAATATTTCTTAAATTCGTTGCAATATCAACATGAAAATAATTAAAATATTTTTCTCGAATTGTTAATGATTGTTGAAGATGAACAAGTGCTTCATTATATTTTAATTGTTGATAATAAATTAAACCAATATTTTCTAAACTAGTAGCAATATGTGGATGATCAAAAGATGGATAATATTTCTTTCGAATTGTTAATGCTTTTTCATGATATTCATATGCTTCTTCATATTTTCCTTGTAAATGTAATATTTCACCAATATCACACAGAATAATAGCACAATTTTTTTCACAATTCACTTCATCTTTCATCATTCGATCATAGGCATGTTTATAATATTCTTTTGCTTCAAGCCAATTACCTTTCCAACGATTTATTTGACCAAGACTATGTTCTGTCCATGGTAAATCATTATTATTTATATTATCATTCAATAAATGTTCAAAATATTTTTGTGATTGATTCCATTGACTCATATCACATATAAGTTTACCAAAAATAATTAAAATATTTAAATTATCTATCTGACGATGTATATCATCTATATATTTTTCAAGAATTTGTTGTCCATCATTGACAACATTCATATTTATACAACATATATGTTTATCATGTTGAATATTTTCTAAACGAAATGTTGTATTAAAATGAAATAAAACTTCTTGTTGATATAATATTATATTATTATTAATATCTTGTATATCGTATGTAATCTGAAAAAGAACAGGAATAGAATTATTTCGTTTTGGTAATTGTGTAGATAATGCCAATACTAATGAACGTGAACGATGACATATTAAAAATGTTTTTATTGAAATAAGTTTATTATGATTTTTTTTTAATTTTTCAAATTCAATATTTGATAACTCTATTAATCCATAGGCAATTAATTTTTTTTCATTAATTTGAATAATTTGTTGATTAAAATTTTGAATTAAATCATTTAAAAAATATCTTAATGTATAAAGTTGATTTGTATCTTCCATAATTAAAGCATGATTAATTATTTTTCGAAGAAATGAATTATTTAAATACCAATCAATAGCATCATATGAATGATATTTTTCTTCAAATTCATCAATAAGTTTAAGTTCTTCTTTATTATCTTGATAATAATAACGACATGCATTAAACATTTGTTTTTTAGCTTGATCATTATATGGTAAATATAAAATAATATTATGTAAAAGTTGAAGCCAAAGAAAATTGCTTGATTGTTTTGTTAAATCTTTATTTTTATATTCATCTTGATCAAAGAAACTCCATAAATCAAATTGATTATTAAAAATATCAATTTGTTCTTGAATTATTGAATATAAAAAATCAAATTGTTTATAAACACCAATTATTTTTGTATGTTGAATAAATGAATATTCATGTTGATCAGTTTTTGAACAAAGTATAAAAATACAATAAATTTGATGAAGAAAATCAATATATGGTAATATTTGAGAAATATATGATATAGATGTAATGAGAAAAATTTTTTCTCTTTCTTTTGATTGAATATAACTAATACATGATTCAAATTCAGTAGGAATAATAATTCTATGGTTTAATTGATTTAATTGGATCTTTAAATGTTCACTATCAATAGATAATTCATTATCGGGATCAAACCAGATGAGAATTACATTATCTTTATTATCAGATGTATTTATTAATCTAGTATGCTGTGATAATGTTGTCATGATATTTATGAAATTTTATAATGTAAATATCATGTTATCTCTAAAAATAAAGAAAATATGAATTATATATAGTCAATCAATTGATAATCAAAAAAAATTGAATTTAACTTACAGATGAGTAGATTTACAAAATTTTACGAAACTATATAGAAAGGTTGACAGGTTGTTTTTAGATTTATTGAGAAGTAAATTTTGGAATAACATACTTGTTGACTTTGTTTTTTTCTCTTGAATTACTCATTTGAAAACTAATATTTGTCAAGGACTAATTGATACTATCTTAATTGACTTACATCTCTATAAAATCTTTTTTTTTATTGAACTTTATAAAGAAATATAATATGTAACTATATGAACAGAGTGCATCCTATGAATATTTGTTGATTTGTTATTACAATAAAAACAAACAAAAGTATAAAAGATAAAAGACTACTTACAAAAAAGAATATCGATGCAATAGATGAAGATATGTTTGCCTTCGATCATCATTTACCTATCTCACCTTGATATGAGTAAAAACAAACGTGCTTGATTTTTTTTTCTAATAAACATGTTTGTTAATATATAGAAGAAAAGCACCACCTTTATAACAACATCAATATGATACACATGAAAAATACGTTATTTTATATCGTTTTCTTTCATTCTGTATAATTTATTTTCGTTATTATTTTTCTTTATTATATTTATATGTTTTGTATGGGTAGATTTATATTTATATTAGAACATCTATTACTAGAAATGATAATGACGATCTTAAGTATAATATATATATCGAGTATATCAAAAAAATTTTATTTTATGTATTTCAATGTCGGTAAACGACAATTCTTTAGAAGATGCGCCGTGAGATTGTAATACCAAATCTCTATTGATTTGTGTAGATGGCCTGTTCTATAATCAAAATGAAAAATATACAAGAGAACACTACTTTCCAACGTATTCAACATAATAGAAAATCTTCAGGACATTTTTTTTGATGTTTCAGATATATCTCGATTTGGATAAATTGTAAAACCTTGAAATTTTTTCAAAGACATGGTATCAGATGATATGAAGTAACTATCACATGTTCCAAAATATTTATAGCTGATCTTGTTGCCCGTATGTCCTACCTTGAAAAAAAGATAAAATCTTGAAATTATTTTCAAAAGATATATAATGATAAATTTTACTTATAACAACAAAAAAGTCGTTTGTAAATCTGATGAACGTTATCTAATTTACATGATCAAAAATATTATTTGAATAAGGAAATACTGATTTCATTGTATTATTATTGACAAATATGAATTACAAAAGATACAGGTTTATCATGCATTCTTATTAATATTTTTCAAGATCAAATTACAGAAGATAATTGAATCGATTTTATAAGAATATTATTCAGTTACAGACACAAATCATGTAAAAGAAGTTTTCTATTTCTCATATATTGATATAGAATCTATTCTTAATGAGGTTTGCATTTCACTAATTATTTAAGTAAGAGATCTTCGCAGAAACAAATGTAAGAGAAATTAATCATATTCGTAGTTGTATTTTTTAATATCTCAATCAGATTTAAATAAAATAGTATAAGTCAACTATTAATTGTAAACAAATAAGTAATAATATTTTATATGATATAATCTCTATTGAAGATTCACTATTATTATGTTTTACTTGTCTACTATAAACATTAGGTAAAATTCTTGAATATCATTAGTCGTGTAATATCAAAGAGTTATAAGTAACTATTGAGTATCGATTTTTTTTAAAGAAATTCTGGAATAGGATCTTTATTTCTTCATAAACAAATTATACTTTTATGTCAAAGATCATTAGTAGTCTATTTTTGTATGATAATCCTTGAAGAAATCAGAACAAATATATCGTGCATCACATCGAATATTATTAGATGTGCAAACGACGTATTTCCTTCGAGACTATTCTGAATACGATATTTATGGTTCATACTTTGTCAAAACGCAGATAGATGAAAAGAAATATTGTTATGCATTTAGTAAACAACAAATGTATTTTCCATTGCTACATCCAAAAGATGGGGAAAAAAGTGATTGCATTGGAATGCACCCGGGTAGAAGAAAGAGTGCATCATCACACAGAGCGAAGGAAAAGAAAGAAGAATTGCACTTGTGTAGCATCACTTAATAAACGATAAAAAGATGTTTTAAACAATTAAAGAACGCACTAGAGGCAATTCTGACAAATCACAGCATCACAGGACATATATATATGCGACGCCGGGACTCAAAAGATTAAAATTTAGCTATTTGTTAAAATAAATCTTATAACTATATCGTTATTCACACGTTAAATAAAATCTTTTTTGTATAAAAAGAAAAAGAAATTTTTAAAGATTATATTTAATTCTTTTATATAATATATTATATTTTCAAGTAAACAAACTAGGTGTAATTATATTTGTTCGATTTATCCAACTTCTTATTCGTCTCTTGATTTTATTCGTTACTTCAGGCAAACAACCAATGCAAGTATACGGTAATAATAATGTCAACAACCAATATACATAGAAGAAATAGACATTTTTAATATATTCAGCACCATCAGGTAAACCAACTAGTAAATCAATAACTTGTATTAAAGTATAAGGTCCCATACAAATAAGATAAAGACATGATATAGATAATAATTGAAGAATCATTCGACGATGTTTACGCCATGGAATATCTTGTTGTAATAATGTTCTTTTTCGATTGATTACACGAACAACAAGACTTACAGAAAGTATTGCAATAAAAAATGTTGGAAGCCAACTATGAATAAAAAGATCATAAAGTGAAAGAATTGAATAATCGGTAAAACATGGTTGACCACAAAGAGGTAATTCAAAATCAAAATTTCTTTTACAAGGATAGATAAGTATAACTACAGTATAGAATAAAATAAGATAGATAATAATTAAAAACAATGGTAAATAATGAATAAATAAACGACCTCGAGTTGTACTAACAAAATGGCTATGAAAAACAAGAATATGTCGTTCAAATGAAGCCCATAGCATAAGTACATTAGCTTGACCATATAGTAAATAATCACACCATTGCCACATAAGACAACTCATTGTAGTTTGTGGTGTAACAATACCAATACGTAAATAATGTAAAATACGTGGTATTTCAATAAGATTTGTTAATAAAGATACAATAAGAAGTGCTAAAATCACATGATGATGAATCGCTACTCGAAGATTATGATCTATTATAAGATAGAAAACGAAGATGAAGTTGCAAAGTAATGAAGGTGGTTCCAAAATAAGTAAAATACCAAATTTACTATTTCGTGTTAGAATTGTTTCTGATAATGTAAAAATTGAATTGTTATTCATTTGTATCTATAACAAAATAGTCATACCCAGTCGGATTTTTGATAAGTATATGATGCCATTTTATAAAATAGAAAATGAGTGATGCCTGATTAATTGTATTTTCTTAAGTATCTACGTCATCGATATGCTCTTTTGTTATCTGTCTAAATTACAGTGTAAATACACATAAGTAACACGTATCCTATTTACAAATATACATGCGTCAATTTTAATTAAAAAAATAGTCTATACGTGAAACTTGATAACAATCTGAAAGAAGAATACTTAGTACTAAGAACGGTTTACCATTTCTGACAGTCAAATTAATTGATAATGAATGTTGTTAAATAATGAAGACGATCGAGCATAACATTTACAAAACTATGTTTCTTAATCCTGATAAAAAAACGTTTTGAAAATAATGAATTTAGAAAATTAAATAAATAATAACTTTTCAGTAGTTTAAAAATTTCTCGACTAAAAAAAGTTCAAATGAAAATTAATGATTTATTGAGAAAAAAAATTCGAGTTGTGAATCTAAGCGATCCGATATGTTGTGAAATTCGATTGACAAAAGGTATATATTTTATATATTACTATTATAATTATTTGTGTGAGTACATGAGTTGCTATTTAAAAGGAATAATTACAAATTAAAAAAAAAACGAATAAATGCAAAATTGTTCAATATAAATTCTCTTCGATAACAGTTAATGACAAATATCTTCATATTTTGGCAAAGGTTGACTAGTAACAAAATCTTCATAAGTCGGTGGTAAATTTTCTTCATCAATCGATAAATATTGCAGAATTTCTGGTAATGATTTTAATTCATCCATAATTTCTAATGTTCGTTGATGTTCGCTAGTACAAATAACAGGTAATGTTAATGTAAAATGACTATTAAATAAACTATGTATAGAACATTGTATATGAAGTTCATATCGTACGTTTTTATACGATGATGTTGGTGTCATAACTTGACATTTTTCTAATGGAATTAATAGTTCGTATGTATCTTGATGATATGAATTATTGAAACCTTTCGGTTTAAATTCTGTTAAAATAGTAGAAAAAATAGTAAAATCAGTTTCTTCATCTGTTATATTTCGATATTGTTTGAGTATTGCTCGAATTGATTTAATTGTTACTTTCATTGGATTATGAATTTCAATTTGTAGTATATGAATCTGACCGGGTACGATAAAACCATTATTTAAAAGAATACCACGTAATGTTACATCTTCATGTTGTATACTTCTTTCGATGGCATAGTTCTGAAGCGATTGACGAATTGTGAATGGAATAGGAGTTGGAGTGTAGACGAGAAACGGAACTTTTCTAGATATATTTGAACGATAAAGATACACACGAGCATAATAACCAATATACGGATCACCATCATCATGATGTGGTAATGATGAAGGTAGTGAAGAATCTAATAGACCATCAAATACCCATTTATATGTTCGACGATGGCTAGTCTCCTAAATAAAAGTAAGAATAACTAATTCCTATTTGTAAAAATAAAAATTGTATTAAATATTTTGTTTGAAAAAAAAAATAATTTTTTTTTTCTAAATGAATATTATCTCACCAGTTGTTGATTATCATTAGGTAATTTGATGACTTGTGCTCGTTTTCGAAAGAATATTTGAGCATTATTTGGAATTCTTTCTTGATAATTATTTGTTATAGCATCTTTTGATTCACCAATGAGTTCAACATATAAAGGACCATATCGAAAGTTCAAATCATTGTCCTTATCATTAGTTACAATTACAATGACACCATGCACTCGATCACCACTTAAATAAAAATCATATGGTGTCTCACGATTAAATTTTACTTTAAATGAAGATAATAATGATGGCGTAATATTACCCATTTGTGTGCATTTCAATCTATAGAATGTGCCAAGCTGTAAGTGTAAAAAGAAAGAAAGAAAGAAAGAGGAAAACAGCCAAGGACATACTACATACGGAAGGAAGGAAGGAAAGAAAAAAAATCTAGTTAGAAACGACGAGAAAAAAAAGTGCTCTGGAATGATGTGAAGAAAAGGAAAAACAACTGGAAACGTTAGTTGTACACGATGATACCACTTCGACTAGAGCATTAGGAAAAAAAAGATAGTCTTGGTAGAAAAGAAAAAAAAATAAATCGGAAAATATCTTTCTTTATGCAGGGGTGACAGAACGAAAAAAAAGAGAATAAACTCATGTGATGTTTACAACACTCTCTGATTGTTAAGGCGAAATGATCTATATGAGAAAAATGCTTATTGCGAGTATGACTTAATCCATCAGACCAGCTTAATTTTTTTGTACCGCTTGCAATACGATAAGTTTCAAAATAGAAAGGAGTATGTACGAATGACAAACGAAAGTCTCTTATTTGAATAAAATTTTAAAATCATTGTAAGTAATCGATCAAGCATATTAAGTGTGATCAGTCAATATGAACAGATAATGACATAGTCTACTAGCAAAACTGTTGCATTAAAGATTACACTCATAATCGTGATTGATATGAATGTCTTTATTTATTATATGTCACACTAAGTTGTTGTGTATTTCTTTCTTGTTGTCATGTTCATGAGAGCAAAAACTGTTAACTGATTATCACGACATTATACCAATAATCTGAATATATTTGTTCTTTTATTAAATGACCATGTATATATTTCGAGTGATATAGTCATTGAAATAAACAAGTCTTTCTCATAACATGTGAACATATATTTATTTCTTAAATCACATGTAGATACTATTACAAATAATTATTCTTTTTTTGAAAATGCTGTACATTCAATTTCGACTTTAGCACTTGCTGGTAATGTTTTAACAGCAAAAGTTGTTCGAGCTGGATAATTTTCCATTGAAGAAAAAAATGATGCATAAATTGTATTTACTGCTTGAAAATCTTCCATATCAGTTAAGAGAACAAGACAAC
Source organism: Adineta steineri (assembly GCA_905250115.1). Taxonomy (NCBI): domain Eukaryota; kingdom Metazoa; phylum Rotifera; class Eurotatoria; order Adinetida; family Adinetidae; genus Adineta; species Adineta steineri. Next base: position 7,125 of record CAJNOI010001287.1, on the reverse strand, counting down.
GTGCTACTTGAGTTAAATCTGATCCAGCTGCATTTAAAACAGCTTGTATATTACGAAATACTTGTTGAGTTTGATTTCGAACATCACCTGATACTAATTGACCTGTTTTAGGATCAATTCCAATTTGACCACTTAAATAAAGAAGATAATTAGTTTGAATGGCTTGATTATATGGTCCAATAGGTTTTGGAGCATCCTAAATATAGATATAAGAATAAATAAAGTATGATTCATTGCTTACCGGTGTCATTATAACTTTTTTTTTAACATCATAATCACCTAGTTTTTCTTTTTGAATAATTCCTGTTGATGCATTAGAATTAACTTGACTAATGATACCAAATAGACAAATGCATAAAATGATGATTGCTTTCATTCTAATAAAAATGTGAATAGATTTAGTCAATGAATATGCTTCAAAATGTATATATATACTACGATAAAACAAGTGAAAAAAAAAGAATAGTTGATAAAAGAAACTGATAAGAATTTATTCGTAAAGCAAAAAAAAAGAAATTGAATGATGATCGTGCAAAAGAGTTGGTCTACTTTTTTTTTATCAGAAGTGATACTGAAGATGTGCGCAGATGTTGACGTATTATAGGTGCTTTATTGACAGTTTTCTTTTTAGTTTGCATTGTCAACCAAAACACAAGAAAAATTTTGCTAACGTAAGCAGACCGTAGTGACACATACACTTTTTTAAATTTTCGAATAAAAAAGATTAAGTTTTTCATATTCAAATCATTTTCGTATTTCGAAATAAATTCAAAATTGTTACAATTATTTGTAAATGTATTTTTCATTATCATAATTATAAACATTTACTTTTCTAATTGCTATTACTCTCTAGCAAACATGTGCCTAACTAAACATACGAAAGAGAAAAAAAAGGTATATATCTGTTCCGATTGAATGAGCATACACAGTCACACAATGAAAATTAATATCGATAAATATCAAAAAAATATATAGAACAAATTGATGTTATTTTTTTTAATATTTATAAGAAAATAAAATGGTGTTCGTTTATTTTCCTTTGTTAATTAAACTGGTAAAAAAAGCAAGAATTTATTTGTTTCTTCTTCTAAAAAAAAAGTTTTGTTTTGGGCTAAAAATAAATGTTCATAAAAAAATTTAATGGATAAGATCAGTGCATTTAATTAGTTGTAAGTTGATATTTTTGTACTCGATGATTTTCTGAATCAACAACATAAAGATGACCTTGTCTATCTAATGCTATACCAATAGGAGTATTTAATTGTTGTGGTTGATCACCTTGACCTTTTCCACCAGCAATAATAGTTCCTTGTGTATCTCCTTTACTTAAACGTACTACACGATGATTATCACAGTCTGCAATATAAATTTGATCGAATTGATCAATAGCAATTCCTTGTGGATGAGATAAGTGTGCAAGACTACTTCCTAAACCTTTTTGACCAGCAATAATAATACCTTCTCGTCCACCTTTCAACCATTTAACTATACGATGATTTGAATAATCTGATATATAAACAGAATTATCACTATCAACAAAAATATGACTAGGACAATCAAGTTGATTCAAACTATTTCCTTGTCCGTTTCCTCCAGCAACAAGAATACCATCTTTATCTCCTATTTTCCATCGTCGAACTTCATGTTTTTTCCAATTAGCAGCATAAAGTTGTCCAATACTATCTATTGCTAAACTAGAACATTTAATATCGGATATAATAGTTTGTCCTGTGGAATTTGGTATACGAGGCCATCGTACAACTCTTCGATTACCCAAATCAGAAATAATAAGAGAATTGCTTTTTTTATCAACAACAACACATATGGGTCCATCTAATTGATCATTTCGATTTCCTTTACCATTCCCACCAGCAACAACTTGACCATTTTTATCTCCATATTGCCATTTTAAAATTCGATGATTACCAGAATCAGCAACATATACTGAATTATCTTCATCAACAAATACACCTTCAGGAAGTATAAGCTGATTTAATCCACGTCCTTGACCATTTCCTCCAGCAATAGTAACTGCATTTTGAACATATTTCGAATTGTAACTTACAGCAGACGCCGGTGTTCGTGCTTGTGCAAGAACAGAAATTTCAGCTCCTTAAAATAAATCATTTTTATATCAATTTAAATCTAATAAATTAACTTACCAGTTGATGAAATAATATAAATTTTATTAATAAATGTAGATGAATCTTGACGAATTGTAACATTTGGTGCAGTAGCAAGTTCTTCAACGATTTTATTTAATTTTGTTCGAAGAGCTTCTAAAACAATTTCATTAAATTCATTTTCTTCTCGAGTTACAATAATATCATTATTTAATTTATTTAATTTTATTTCAATTTCATTAAAACAAGCTGTTGCTTGTTCCATAAATATATTTCGACAATCTTCAGCTGTTTGTTTTATTCGTTTAATTGCATCAATTTCCCATTTAGAAATTTGTTGCATTACTAAATGATTTGGTAAATCATCTCTTCGTTGAATAACAATAGTTCGACATTGATCACGATTACTGTCAACTTCAACTAATTGTTCAATAAAGATTTGACGATGTTCGGATAAATGTTTATAACAAAAATCATTTGCACATCCTTTACATTCGTATGTGATTTTGTCTTTACCACAAACCGAACATTCTCCTCGACCGTTTGGTACTATAGACATGTTTATAATACTTTAATAAGAAAAAAAACGCATGTATACTTTAATACATTAAAGAAAAGGCAAGAAAAAAAGAAACAAAACAAGCCAATATTTGATACGATTCAGTGAATACATTTATCATCAATACAAACTAATAACATAATATATGAATAGGTAAAATATAAGGACGCAAAAAAAAATATACGAGATTATTTGTAGTTAAAAGATAAAAAAAATATGTTTTGGTAATTTTCATTAATAAATATGTTCTAATATTTTTTTTTATGATACGTGACCTAGCGGTATAATATTTGACTTAAATGATGTGTCTAATATTAATAACTAATCATTTTTTGTTCATCACTTTGAATTATTCCTGATGTATTATAATCTGAAATCTTGTTATGCTTCTTTTAAATCCATAATTCGATATAAAATTAAAAAATAACAACATTATTTTATTGAAGTGTTCTGCATGTTTATAGGATGATTCTCAAGTCTATCGAAAAATTAACATGATTTGTACGTGTATGTAGTAGAAAAGTATAAAAATGAAGACCAGATTTATAACTTGACTGAAAAGGCTCTCTTATAGATATGACTAATCTATAGTTAAGTGGGTAATCCATCCGAATTCTGAAATGCTGGATTAACAAATATTTTTCCACCATTACGATTAACACATTCATTAAATGATACATGTTCACATTTTCCATAAACTGACTCATTATCGGATGAATTATATATACAATTAGTCAAATAACGCGTTTGATAAATTGCAAAGCCACCAAAAGCTGACTGCACAGGAATGAGATTGTAATCTTTTGGAATAGGTTTAGTATGTACATCAATATAGATTTTAGAAGCAAGATTAGAATATTGTGGATATTTTGATACTTCTTTCCAACAATCGTAATTAACGACTGTTGATCGAAGTGCCCAAATATCATAATAACGTATAGTTTGAGATGCTGTCATTGCACCCCATTCATTTAGATTGTAATGGAAGTTAGTAAGAAAATTATCGAGAGAAAGAATCGGATTAGCATTGATGTCAGCATCAAGAATAAGAAGAAATTGTGCTTGAGAAATCCATTGTTTTTCACGAATTGTATTCAATAAATGATTTCGACAATAAGCTATTCGATCAGAACGTCGTGTTGAGTACGTCTTTGTTAAATTACCATAAGTATAAGTAAGTACTTTTGAATTCGTCGACGACCATTTATTTAGATAAGGTAATGTATCATCTATTGAATCGGATTCACCCAAAAGTAAACGATAATCTTTGAAAATTGTCAAAATAGTTTCGATATTTTGACGAAAATGTGGTAAAAATCTAGCGACATCTCGACAACAAACCATAGCCACGACAAAACTACGATTGAACGATACTTCAGGCACTCGCTTAGGATGAACAATCGATGTAATCTCATTTGGATGCCAGAATGTATCGATATATGAAATATTTAAAAAAGCATAAGCTGCATCATATTTATTTTTATAATAGATAAGTAATCCAGCTTGAATCATTAATACGGTCATATAAACATAACAAGTTTTAATTCGCATTGCACCTAAATAAATAAAAAAACGATATATTTTCAAATGAATCTTAATCAATAAAAAGTACGGTTTATGTCTGTTATATTCTCACCAATTTTTCTAAGATATTTTAAATATAGTAATAGTTCGATAGTCTATCGCTTGAATGAGAGAAAGCTAATATTCAAATATTATGACTGTAAAGTAATATCAATACTTCATCATTGTATAGAGACGCGTGGATAAAGTTTCAATATTTGCACAAAGTATTTATACCTGTATCAAGTATGATATATGCGTTTATTCTGAGACTTTTACCTTTTCGATAATTACATATGTACAGGGTAGAGAATAAATACCGGTACATTAAGAAATTTTAATGTTTCTACCTCAGTTCGATTGAATGGACTGATTTATCCGTTATTGGTAGAGTTTTATTCGAAGTCTTTTTTTTTCATGTAGATAATGTCAGTCAATATTACTATTGGCTATAAAAGTTAACTGGATGAAAGAAATTTGAATTATTATTAAGTAAGAAAAGACTATGTAAAATATTATATAGATAATTTTCAGTTGTTATCTAAAAGAATAACAAGAAGAAATAAAATGTAATTTTATGGGCTAATATTTAAATGCAAAGTAAAACGTCATGTCCACTGGACATGATATACTTTCTTTTCTCTTTCATGCATCTGCTTGCATTCATACTCCTCTCACTTCCCCTCTTTCTCACACACATACATCCCACTCTATCTTCCATATATTTTGGATGTTTTGTACATTTCATCTTTTATGATATAGCTTACGCGTGATGATATGTGCTTATGGTATGCTTCACTCCTTTTTGTTTTTGCATTCATATGCGTTCGTCTTCTTATTATTTTTTTCATTTATATTCATTCGATTCTTTTTTTGTTCTTGGAATATACACGATGAGATATTCATCACATAAAAAAATGTAGTTTTCTATATAAATTATTATAAACTAATAACTCACTATATCAGTTTTGTTCAATAAAGATTGGTGAATAACAAAGTGAAAAATTTTATTGCACAGTTATTGTATCAATAAAGCTTTTTTTGTTTTTTTTTCTGGTCGTCCTTTTTTCTTTTTTCTCTGTCTTGAGAGAGCGATGGCTGAGAGTGTGAAGGTGATTTAAATATGATATCATACCTGTTAAGGTTCGAGAATAGATAGGAAGAGAGAGAGAAATGGTGGCGTGCGACGCATACGTTCGCTATCTAACGGTTTATTTTAATTTATCAAATACGCCTTCTACAGTTAACAACAGAGAAAGAAGAGAGAGATATCTGAGATGATATCATACTTTATATGATATCATCATCCAGCTTCTTTATATTTTACTGATAGCCTTAAAAATCAAAATAATTCCATAAATTCAGAATCTTTCTAACTTCAATATTTATGTCCATTTGCGTGAGCTTATCGCGTATATACAGTGAGATGGCAGCTTACACAGTAATGATGAATAACGTAGATATGATTGATGGTGATGATACCAATGATGATGCTGAAATATATTTGTGACATTTTCGACAAATATATTCGCATCATCCACTCGACATGTGGAGAAAAGGGGAGCTTATTGCACAGAGTGGTTATCTGTTAACGAGTACAGTGTGTATGTAGTTTCCTATCTTATGTAAATAAATTTTGACTATAGTATGATTTTTGATAGCAATTATTTTTCATCATTAGTTATGTTAGATAAACTATATACGAACTGTGTTGTTTTTCTTCCGGATAACATGTTTTTAAGAATAAAGGAAGCATCAGTGCACAGAAAAACTCAACGAATATTCGATAATAGCATGTTAATGTAACAGTAAAACTGACTAATTTGCAAAAGAACTATCTTTCTGATCATCCTGTGCATCACCGAAGTATAGAACCTTTGATTTGACATTTTAGAATTACTTTTTCTTTATAATAAATTACTTAATAATGAAATTTCTTACCGATCAATTGTAGTTTATTAATTTAACAAAAAAGAATAATCTACTCGAATATTAATATTTTAACTTAACAATTAGGTTTTTTATTGATTTACACTTGATGCGCGCTAAGCAAGAATGATTTCCTTTATGTTAACGTTAGAAAATGATGTTCAAATACATTTTTTTTATTCAAAATAAAACGATGGTTATATGAAAGTTTTTATATTCCTTCCTTTCATACATCCGGTCGTTTAAACAGAACATACCTAATAAATTATTAAAACATTCGGGAAGTTTTATATCTTGGCCGGTCCATTTACTCCTGTTTTATTTATGTTAGTAATTAAAATAGATTTCGTTTGCCAACTAGTTAGAACAAACAAATATTATTACATGCTTTTAAAAAATTGAATATACTCAGTTTTATGTTGTCAATACATTCAATTAATTTGTAAATATCTTTAGTTTACAACTTAGAACTAAATGTGATCTTTTTTGATAATAAGTTACTACCAGAAGATGAATAAGATATACGATGAGAATTTTTTTCGTTAGTATGTCGGATGTGAAACAGAGTAGTGTCATTTATATGTAGTTAGTATACCATCTGTGACTCACATTAAATTCAAAGAGAGACAAGTAAGGTCGAATAAACAGCATCAGCTGGTTGAATAAACAATCCTTCCTTTTGTAGTTCCCAACCTTAATATAACAAAAACTATATATTAACAAACTGTACATGTTTCTAAAATAAAGTCGATATTGATGAAAAACTTTTATGAAAATTTTAATTCCTTAATAGATAAATTGAATAATATCTTATAAAATATTAATTAAAAATCATCAAAAAAACTGTAAGTATTACTGTACCTTCTTTGGTAGAAAACTACGATGATCAGTATAATATTTGGATTTCAATCCTCCTTTTTTTCTCCTTATTCTTCTGTTCTTACTTTTTGA